>QMFE01013734.1:0-10240 GCA_003314665.1 Tricholoma sp. MG77 | reverse complement strand
CGTCCCGTCCCTGTCGTTGTCCTCTTGTCATTGTCGTTGACCCCTCGTTGTCGTTGTCCCCTTCCATTGTCCTCCCCGTCGTCCCATCCCGCCGCTGTCGTGCCCTGCTCCCCATTGCCACCCTGCGAGCAGTTGCTCACAGCGGCAGGTGGCGTGTCATCCGTTGCTGTGGCTGGGGCGTGCGTCGTCCCCTCGCCTGCCTTGGCACTGACGTCCCCTGTCGTCTATGGCCTCTAGCACCCGCGATCCACCCTGCGAGCAGTGGCTCGTAGGCATGGGGGCGGGTGCGGTGTCCGTCATCGTTGTGGGCTGCTGGTGGTTGGGTTGGCGCTGTCGTTCCCTCATCCCCTCTCCTTGTCGTTGTCGTCCCCGCATGCCTGCCCCTGTTTCCTCGTCGTTATCTCTCATGGCAGTGGTTGGGGGGTGCCAGTCGTCGTCCTTGTCGTAAAAAAAATTTAGTAACAAAAATTGAAATGAGAACGAAAAAAAAACTTACCTACGGCCCAAGAGACGTGCCCTTTTTTGGTTTGCCTCATGGTCTTCCTCGCTGTCTCCCTGTCGTCTCCCCGTCGTCCCTGGCCTCACTGCTCCCTGTTTCCACTGCTCGCAGCGGCGGTTGGGGGCACTGTGTTCTCGTCGTCCCCATCGTGGTTCCTCTTCCTTTCGTCCGTTTCCCTCTTCTTCTTCGTCTGTTTTCTCGTTGCCGTCCGTTTTCGTCGTTGGCTTGCATGTCGTCGTCGTCATGGGCTTGGTGGAGCGTCGGAGCCGCATGGCAGTGCCTAGCTTCGTGGGTAGATGGGAGATGCCAGAAGAGCGGCGCCGCTTAGGGGGCGCCGCACTCGTTCCGCTGGCTTCCAAAGCCTTCTCGGCCCTAATAAATAAAATTAGTCAGTAATTATAATGAAAAACCAAAAGAAAAAGAAAAAACCAAAAGAAAAAGAAAAAGAAAAAGAAATGGGGAGGGGGTGGGACTAACGGGGTGAGGTGGGCTGGAGGACCACCGGCATTGGCATCCTCAACGGCCCGGGCAGACGAGGTTTTCCTGCTAGGGGCAAGAATTTGATTAGTATTGAAAAAAAATGGTGCATTAGCGCACCTATTTTTCTCTCGTTTGTTCCGCTTCTGGCCCTTGTCCCCCGCTACCTTTCCCTTCCTGCCACCTTCTCCTGTTCGACAACGAGCGTCGGCTTCGTCTTCTTCCATTCGCGTTCGGTGTCCACTGCTGAGCTGGCACGCTTGCGGGTCTTTCGAGGGGACAGGGGTGCTGGTGGTGGGTTGTTACGTGACGCGGCGGCGCTCGTACGGGTGTTGCGTGGCATTTTGATGTGTCAGCGATGTTTGATGGGTTGGCGATGGGTGTCGATGGGGTGTCGATGTGGTGGTTGATGATGGGTTCGTTGATTGTTGATTGATGTGAACTACATGACTCAGCCATCACGTGACATTACTACTACATATGGAACGGAATTAGACAACAAACTATGGTCTTGTGGCTCAGCGGTTATATTGCTTGGGTATGCTTAGTAAGCCTTCATAAGGTTCTGGATTCGATTCCCTACATTAGTATAAGGAATGACCGGGAATGAACCAGGTCATTCCTGGTGGATTCCTAGGGAATATTCCTGTTCCATTCCTAGTAGAACTGGGAATATTGAGAACGGAATGGGAATGGAATGGGAATGAACTGGGAATGACACAAGGGAATTCAGGTTAATTTCACTGTTCAATATTCCTGGTTCATTCCTGGTCCATTCCTGGGATTCCCGGGATTCCTGGCGGATTCCCCAGGAATCCACCAGGAATTGGTGGGGGATGGTAAAGAGCTCCAAAATGGAATGACAACGGAACAAGGGAACAACAAGATGGCAGGGAGACAACAGAATGACAATGTAACAACAAGATGACAGGAGACGAGGGGGAGGAGGTAAACCAAACGAAAAAGGCAGAAGAGAGGTCATTGACATCTCTTGGGCCACTGGTAAGTTTTTTTTTTCTTTGCTCATTTCATGTTCTTTTTACTAACAGTTTGTTAGTTACAAAGCTTTACTATGAGGAGGAGCAGGGGAAAGAGAAGGGGCACAACAACGAGAGGGGAGGACAAGGGGACAATGAAGGCAACACGGCACACAGCACCTGCCCCCACTGCTGCAAGCAACTGCTTGCAGGTTATTTCCTCCTCCATGCTCACTGTTGGTAATGAGGTCCAGTCTGAAATGGATTCACCTCATTGTTTCCATACATATACCTTCCCATCTGACCCAATTCTATTGATTTTTGTTTCATCAGTCCACAGAACCCTTTTCCAATCCTCAATAGTCCAGCTTTGATGCCGTTGGGCAAATTCCAGCCTCCGCTGACGATGCACCTTCTTCAACATAGGAACTTTCTTCTTTGTAGTAGACCGGAACCCATGCTCATTCAATGCATTCCTGACTATTTGAGGATGAACAGGTTCAGAAATGACAGAATTAATGAAATGAGTAGCTTGAGCAGCATTGTCAAGCTTTCCAGTGCTTATTTGACAAATAATTGACTGTTTATCACAGGTAGTGAGCTTGGAAGGATGGCCTGCAGGATTGTTTTCCTTGTCTGCAAGTGCTTCAGCCTTGACTCGGCTGATAGTAGCCTTCCCTAGACCAGTTTTGGTCTGGAATTGAGAGTAGGTATACCCCTCTTGAAGGAGAGTGATCACAGTAGAGCGCTGGGCAAGGGTAATAGATCTCATGATGAGAGGAAAGGTCAGAAAGATGGTTGGACCAAGTTCAACATGCTAAACTAATGCAAACAAAGTCACATGACATTGTTTATTGTTCCCACACATGTTCTTGGTTGAAAACTCTGTTGCAATATCAAGATTTTTAGTAAAAAATGAACACTCAAACAATTGTTCCAATGAGTCTCCATTTTGTTTAGCTCAGTACTCCATGAGATTTTATCCAAATCACATGACCCAAGGCTTGTTAGCAAGCCAAGATAATGTAGTATGTTGGACATTAAGCTTAGCACCCTCAATTATATCAGCATTCCACACTGAACTGATCTTTGAAAAACAGGTAAACATTGGAACAATTTTTTGAGCCACTGTAATATGCCTGTCTGCAGATGATGGAGTATCGCAAGTGTGCATATGGTGATACTGGTGTTCCAACTGCCACCACATCAGCTCCAGAGGACCCAAGCAGAGGCTGGGAAAGTCTAGCTAGCGAGTATGACCTCGAAGATATGAATCTAGACAATGATACCAACTATGTCCTACCAACTGTCAAAGAAGAGTTTGTAACTTACACTACTGCCATCAGGAAATCAAGGATACTCTGATAAATTTTTATAATGTCATAACAACAGTATAAAAAGCATAAAAACTCCAATTCTGATGAACCACTTTATATAGTTAGATCTACATAGGGTTGGGTTGGCAGATTGTCAACACACTGCAATGTCTATCAGACTAATAGAAATGACAATGTTTTGTAAAGCATTACCTTCAGGTGCTCAGAGAAATGAAAACAACTTTTTATTCCTCTCTAATTCTTTACTTAGTATGGTAGTAATTGACTTATTTCAAATTTTATTTGCCAAAGGACTGATTCCTCATGGATTCGCAGGTGGATTGATGGAATGGCCATTGTGGGGACATTATGGATGTTGTGATGTGTTTTGGAGCATGTAGGATTTAGGATAACTTTCCCTCTAGTCTGTTGTCCCCCACTCGCTCCCAACATGACATGTGGCCCCAGTTTTTTTAATAGACATGCATTCAATTCTGCATCTCTCACGTTTATGCAAGTTCAATAAACATTTTCTTTGTACATAGTCACTCACCTGTTACAGTACAATGGACCTGGAGGCAAAAATTACATTTTACATGCAAAAGCCATGGCCTGGTTGACGGCTTTGGCCTGGCCTGTATGTCGAGAAAGCTACCGCAGGCCAAGCTAAAGCCACGGCTTTGAGGCTAAGCCAGGCCGGAACAGCACTAAGTATCCTCATGGTTCGCCTAACTCAATGGCAACTAGTGGGGGGTGATGCATTAGCATGAACCTCCACCACAAACTGATATCACATCTCGGACATGCCTCTGACAAGGGATCTGTAATATCATCCATGTATTGTTGTAGTCCACACCTAGCTTTCAATAACACAAAGTAACAAGAGGACCTATATGACTCTCGCTTGTTTACGAGATGTCCAGCGGGGCAGAAACGCCAAGAAAATGTCATGTGATCATTGGACATTAAAAGACAATCCAACAGCAAGTGGATGCTCGCATATTCACTGAATGTAAAGCTGTTGGATATCCCTGCCAAACGATGCCTCAGATACTCCCTGATCTGTTCCAATGTGTATCGTTGTGCTGAAGGCCCTCCAGGTATGCTTTCGTGCAACTGAAATGTGCTTCTTAGAATCTTACTACATAGTATCACTTAATTTCACACTTAGATTCTTATTTTTAATTTGTACTTAAGATTAGGGTTGTTCACGGTAGTCATTTTCAGGCCATTTTCGGCTCATTTTCACTTTTCAAAAATGAAATTCAAAATGAGTCAAAAATGATCCGAAAAATGCTCATTTTCACTTTCATTTTGCTTGCATTTTCACGTTCCATTTTTGTCGTGTTTTCAAACTCCGCTCCGACATGTACCCTCTAATGTTTCCGCCCATGTCGACTCCACGACGCCGCTACTCCCTCCCTTGACTCTCTCACCACAACTCCATCACCACTTGCCATCACCGCTCCCACTCCCATTCCCACTCCCACGTCAACTAATGCCACAAACTGCCCAAACGATGACAGATGTCGTTTGGGCCTAAGTAATGTTTTTTTTTACAAGTTCTTTTCTTTTCTTTTCTAATGTTTTTATTTGCTTTTTCTAGGTTTCATCCATGTTATTTACCACGAGACAGCGCCACACCCACACCCATGCCACCGCTATGAGCACCTGCTTGTGGGGTGGATAATGGATCAGGACAACAACAAAACGGGACAATGGCCAATGACAGGGACAACGGGGCAGGGCCAGGGGTGGACAGTGAGGCAAAGATGACAGCGGCCACCAGTACCCCACCACCACGAGCAGCTGCTCGTGGGGTGGAAACAGGCAACTGGCACAGCGAAGGTGGGGAGGGCACCTCAACACAAAAAAACAGGATGGGACGACACCGACATCGATAACGAGGGGACAGACAACACTGATGATGATGATGATGGGGACCAGGGGACGAAGATGAGGAAGATGATGACAAGGATAACCACAAGATGACGATGAGGGCAACAATCACAAGACGACGACAGGGACGGGGACGGGGATGGGGACAGACAACGACACGACATGACCAAAACAGCGGTGGCGGACCACGAAAACGGAAGAATGGAAGGCGCAGGTGACGGATACAGCACCGTATGACGAGGAACACAAAAAAGGGCCCAAGAGATGTCGATGTCTCTTGGGCCATAGGTAAGTTTTTTTCCTTGTTCAATTCATTTTTTTGTTACTAACAAAACTATTGACGACGACGACGACGACTACCCTGGGCCAAAATGGCTTCAGACGATGCACCACCCACCCCCAGCCTCACGAGCAACTGCTCGTGGGGTGGAACAACAACAACGACGGCCAATGGTGTCTATAGACGACAACGCCAATGCCAACGGCACCAGCACCAGCTCCACCAATGCGGGACAGGACAACGACAAGGACGAGGGAGAGGGGGAGATGACGACGCCCATGGCACCAGGCCCCTCCGCTACGAGCAACTGCTCGTAGGGAGGAAGGCTGGTGCGTATGGGTGATGATGGAGAGGGGATGAATGAGAGTGCAGGGGGGTGAGCCCAGCACCCAATGCCCACTGCTGTGAGCATTTGCTCGCAGGGGGGGATCGGGTGCTAATGGCCATGTCACCACATGACCAACAACAATGAGGGTCGATGATGAGGACAGCACCCACCACCACCGCTGTGAGCATGTTACGAACCGGAATACATGACGCGAGGACGAGTGGGGCAGAGCGCGACGGTCTACAGTTGGCGGTTGGACTTGGCTTCAGCTACACGAGTTTGGTGAGCTGCGCCTCCCTGCACTACTAGCGTGTCCGTTATTTCAGATAAGGAGTTTGTCGCGCGGACTAAGGGAACTGAGAGCGAGAGCGTGGAATCGTTGTTGATTATTAGACTAAGGTTCTACACGTGCATAGCGAAGTACTTATACATCTAACTAACGGAAGCAGCGCGTTCCTAAGCTACGAGACCATGTGGAGCCTAAGGCTAATAATATGGGATAGGGGTGAAGTTTCATACAATTGGAAATGATAATACTAAGTATAGTTCGGCATAAGGAAAGACGGGACACCAGTGAGAATTGCATATACAAGACAGAGATCGAATCTTGGAGATAGCTGTTAGGGCGGAACAAGCACGGAACAAGCACGAGGCATCTGCGGGGCTGGTGGGATCTTGAGAGTCGAGCACACTCATGTTGTAGAGGTGCGGACCGGGGCGCGCGCATGTTGCGCGTGCACGGATGGATGCACACGGGTGTGCGTGAGTGCGGAACAAGAAGGGACAGGAATGGGAACAGGAATTGAAAGTAGGTGAAGAAGTAGGCGAAGGAGAGGGGTGTCGGCAAGGGGTGTGTGAGCGATCATAACAGAGCACCTGCTCGCAGGGTGGATATGGGGTGCTGAGGAGGCGACACGATGGAAGGCTGACTCGCGGCGTGATGCAACAGGGGGAGCCAGGTAAGGAGGGGGCTACCATGACAGGGTGCCCACCTTCCACGTGTGGCCATTTACTTCATTTTTTCTTTCTTTTTTGTCATAGTACAAAGGAGTATATATCATAGGATAAAGAAATATATATATTTACTACACACTATAACAAGTTTGAGACTATGAGGAGATACTACCTTTTTAGTGCCAGCTCATGAAAATAATTTCACTAAGTCGTTTGAGGGGGAGTTTGAATATGCCGAGCACTTGCCAGCACTGCCGAGGACCATGTAAAATGCATTTTTGCTTCATTTTTGTTATTTTTGCTTTCCAAGGTGTTCACGGTAGCCATTTTTCACGTCATTTTTCGTTTCATTTTTCGGATCATTCTGATCATTCTTCTGCCAAATATGTGAAAATGAGCCAAAAATGAAGCCAAAAATGAGCCAAAAATGTTTACTGTGAACAACCCTATTGTCATGCACTTATGTTGAACTTGAAGTTGCCTTACATGTAATAGTAGTTTACACACCTGGTCATGAATAGGTTTTTGCATTTTGTTGAGCCCACAGGGTTGTGGCTGTGCATAATCATTTCAATGGTAGAGAGTGCCACAATTACTGCAATTCTTGGAATGTGTGATAAAAGGATGGAATTCTTGCAGTATGATTATTTTCAATTATATTTAATGATCATCATGTGTCACTCTGTTTACTGCTTACAAATACTATCTGGTCATACCGACTTCCTCTCAATTTCCTGATGGCACCACTCTCACCGAAGGGTACAAATATTGTCAAGTTTTGGGAGGTCAGTAATTGCAATGTTCTCAATTACATTGTATTAAGTGCTATTATTATCTACAGATGCAAGAGATGGGACTGTCAACACTCTATGTGATTGCGCTAGATCATCTTCCTATCCAGGCTTCAGCTGTTCCATGTGAGTGTGTTTTCTCTTTGAGCGCTGAAACAGACACCAAGAGGCACAACCAAATCCATCTGGTTCTGATGGAGGTGCTCCAAATGGTCAAGTTTTTCTTAAAGAATGATAGGCTGAACTTCACAGGAGGGTTGATTACGCTGGAATGTGATATGGTTGATAATGTGCCTGAGGCTGATCTTTTGGAAGCACTTTTGGGGAAAGATCCAGCAGTGGGTATGGATGCTGTTATTGCTGCTCTTGGGCAGGATGACAAAGTGTTTAGATTATTCTACTGATATACACTAGGTCCTCTGTCCATTACATACAATCTATCACCATATATGACTTTGTACATAACTTTCAGTGCTTCAAAATTCAATCTATTTTTATGAACATGTGACAGTTCCATAATCAGTTGTAACTGGCGAATTGAGCCGGATCTTGGTGGTTCCCATAACCGCCTGAGCCACAGCCGGTAAAAGCCATGGCTTTCCCAAGCCGGTTCATGGTTAGCTGAGTCATGGCAAGACTAACAGAGATGGGATTGTAAGAAAATTTTGGGTATCTTTTATGTGTCTCTTTGGTTTGTAACTAGCTATGGAATTTGTTTTTACAATTTTGAACATTGTTTCAATAAAAATTCAGTTGAAAATTAAAAATTCAACAAAGCACTTAGGTTATTGATGTAAGGCAGGCCTTTACAGGCCTGGACCCTTTTTTGATTAATTGCAAAGACATTGGTCCATGGTCCAGACATTGGTCCATGGTCCAGACATGGCACCAGAGCCTGATAAACAACTGTACTACAAGCTGACAAGCACACGAAATGAATAAAACTATACAATGATCCAACAACAACGAGAGAGCACACCTATCAAAGAAAATTGATCAGACTCATGGTGATGTGTCAAGTTCAAACAATTACTTATGTTAGTCGAAGTCAAGCTCATCCCTTCCTTCATATATGGCTTGTAGGCAGAGGAACCAAAGAGGTATTGATGGCAGAGTAAACTGGGAATGAATGAAAAGAATTTGCATGATGGGACAATGCAGGAGAAGAAGGTCAAACAGACAACAGAACAGGATCCGGTGAAGAAAATTGATGAGCACTCAAAGACTGATTCTGGCTACCAGGGCCATGAGAGCTATGAGAGTGGCAAGAATGGTGAGAATGATGAGGACTGCAAGAGTGACAGGGACTGTGAGAGTGGTGGGGACTGCAAGCACAGTGAGGACTGTAAGAATGGCAAGGACTATGGAAATGGCGAGAACTATAAGAACAGTGGGGGCTATGAGAATGGCGAGGGCTATGAGAACAGCGGAGACTGTGAGCAGGTGAAGATGCAGTGGCTCATGGGGCAATCTTGGTCCGTGGTCGTTCTGGTGAATGACACCCTTGGCGAGGGACAGGATTGGGATGGGGAGAGTTGCCTTGCATTCTCATCATTTGGCCATGAGACTGTGGAAATCAGTAGGAACCTTGTTTTCCTTCTCTTCAACCTTTCTTGACTGCTTTCCAAAGACCATCCTGTATTAAAATGCAGTAAAGCCGACATGGCCAAAAAGAAAGAAAAAGGCATACTCATTCCACCATTTTAGCGTATCCTGTGCCCAGCTGACTTTGCCCTCATTGTTGGCGTCACTAGGGATCTGCACGGGTTACGGGTACAGGTACGGGTCACAGCTAGGGTACCCGCAACCCGCGCCCAACCCGCCACCATAGATGTTCGGCAGTTGGACTCGGAGTGGGTTACATTTACGAGCCGCGTCACACACTGTTTGTGGGACACGGCCATACATTTACAAGTTAATTATACTACATACTATATAGTTAACTACTAACTAAGGTGGGCAGAATGCCAGGTTAGAGGTGACAAAACTACGACCTTATATATGTTTCAATATTGTGACATATTTGTACAAGTAAACGGTGACGCGTCGACATGTCAATGCGAGGCATGTGACTCACTTCACAATCACCACCGCTATCACCACCTCCTCCCTGCTCCGTGGCCTCTACAATGACAAACAAGACCACGATGACGGCCAAGACGACTACATCGAGCAAGAGAACGACGACAGGCGAAGATGAAGATGGAGACAATGACAACAACGCGTGTTGTTGTCGCTAAGTACTTTTTTTTCTTTTCACCTTGTTTTTTACTAATTCTTTTCCTTTCTTATTGTGTATCTAGGTACCATGACGACGCCGAAACAACATGCCCACGCCCAACGACACCACCAACACCACAACAGCAACCCCAACTGCTGCCGCGAGCCACTGCTCATGGGGTAGGAACAGGGAGCAACGATAAACGGCAAGGGAACGACAACAACACCACCACACTACAGCAGCACCCCCCAAGCACCGCCATGAGCAACTGCTCGCGGGGTAGAAGGAGGGGCCCGACGAGGAAGCAGACAGGGACCAGGACGACAGGACGGCAAGAACAATGGACAAGACAAGACAAGGACGACGGCGAGTAGCAGAGGACGATGGCGACAGCGACAACGACGACAACCAGGACCAGAACCAGATGATGACAGCGACGACGGGGAAGAGAACAACAACGGGACGATGACAGGAGAGGATGACGGGGAAGGGGGAGGG
>QMFE01013674.1:0-12330 GCA_003314665.1 Tricholoma sp. MG77 | reverse complement strand
AACAACAGAAACATAAATAAAAACTTACCTGGGGCCTGAGCGACAAAAACATCATTTGGGCCTGGTTTGTTTGTTGTTTGTTTGTGCTAGGGGCAGGAGGAGATGAGGGGTGGCAGTGGCATTGTCGAGAGTGGTGGTGACGCAGCTGTGTGCTTTGTAATGCACAGCCACCAGAAACCCTATGTAGGGTATTGAATCACATTGCCATTTATGCCCTTGTGGTGTAATGGTTAATAACATTGTTGATTATGTAATAGTCGCTGGTTCAACTCTTGTTCTAAGCATGATTTTTATATTATAAATAAGGACCATGTCATCAATTACAGACTGACTTGACTGTCCGC
This sequence comes from Tricholoma sp. MG77, assembly GCA_003314665.1. Lineage (NCBI taxonomy): Eukaryota > Fungi > Basidiomycota > Agaricomycetes > Agaricales > Tricholomataceae > Tricholoma > Tricholoma sp. MG77. Next base: position 11,986 of record QMFE01013674.1, on the reverse strand, counting down.
ATTGAGTACGAGGACTGAGTATGAGGACAGTCTGAGAATCCTAGCTGTCCGACGACTGTCCTAGGACTGTCCTCGGACTACATTAGGACTAGGATTTGGAAATTTGGCTGGACCTTCAGCCAAAGAAAGTCCTAACTTAGTCCTAGTAAAGTCCTAGGACAGTCCAAGCAGTCCATGGAGTCCGAATGGACTCCGCGCGGATTACGTGGGGGACAGTAAAGACCTCCCATCTTTCGTTCTTTTGCCTACATTCTGCTGTGGTGTGAGAAATATGTCAGCTGCATATAACATGCGAGGGACTCCAATAGAGAGGTATAGTTGCTGTATGTATCTCACATTTATTCCTCAGGATGTTTGGGCTAGTCTTCCAAATTGTATTAGCCAGTCCTGATTTTGCAAGTGCTGCTGCACACCATCCTTTCCAGTTCATCTTGTTGTCTATTATCACTCCCAGGAATCTTGCTGTTTCCTTTGATGGTATATGTTGGTTTCCTAGTATCAATGCGCATCTTGGTATTGGTATTCTTTTCCTGGCGTTCAACGGGTGAGGGACTAGTCTTCTCATGATGTCAAGTAATTGGAACTTTTCAATGCCGAATTCACAGTTGTGGTCCTTGGCCCATTCAAATATACCTCCCACTCGGTTCATGATGTTTCACAGCTTTTTGTGAGTTTCCAGGAAGTCCTTACCAGTAACTATTATCACTGTGTCATCCACAAATAGTAGTACCCATTCACCTATCCTGAGAATTGGGATCTTTAGTAGGTCAGCATTATAGATTAGATAGCATATTCCTGAGAATGGGTCCCCTCGGTCCAATCCATTCAGCACCATAAAGAATGCTGTTTGGTAGTCATCAAAGGATATGGTGGTATGTCGGTTTCCTAGGCACCTCATCATCCAATCTGTGTACTCTTCTGGTATTCCTCTCTTTCTCATGTTGTGTATGAGTCGATTGACATCTACGCTGGGGAAGGCACCTTTAACATCAAGGAATAGAGTTGATACTACTTGCCCTTTGCACCACATGTCTTTTACGGTCTTTGTTAGCATGTGTATGGAGTCAGTCATGGTGCATCCTGGTCTTGCTCTGAAGTGGTTGGCTGGGAGTATTTCGTACTTCTCACACATAGTGATGATGTCACCTGCCTGGCAGCTGTTGAGTAGATGGGCCATTCCATCTGAGAGTACTATGGGATGCCATGCTGCTGGGGATGTGTAGTCTGGTTTCCCTGGCTTCTTCAATATAAGTGTTTCCATGAGTGCCCATTCCTGTGGATAGTATTTTAGCATGTTTGTAGCTCAAAATAGGGGACCTAGGTGTGGGACTAGTTCTTCTCTGGCATGTACTAGGACCGAGTTTGGTATTGTTCCGCTTCTGCTGGCTTTGTATGGTTTCATCTTCTTTATTGCACGGTGTATCTGTTCATCAGTAACATTCATGAATGTCCATTGTGGTGGCAGGTATTGATAGTCTTGTGGTACCGGTGTCATCTCTGGGTTTGGTGGTGGAAAGAAAGTTTCATAAAATAATTGGCCTTTGCTGTTGTTGTCCACTGCTTCTCTTACCACCTGTTTTGTCATTGGGTCTTTGACTTGTAGCATTGGGATCCTTGCTTTACCTGCATCAGTTGCTGGTGACGTTACTAATCCACTTGCCTGCCATATGCTGGATTGGTTCAGGCCTTCCAGCCATTTGATCCAGTGTTCTGCTTTTGCTTTTCATATCATTTCTGAATATCAGTTGCATTGTTGTCAATATTCTTTGTGTATTGGGTGTTGTCTATTTTTATGGTGATATTTTGATCTTCCTCCAAGCTGTTGCATCTTTTTCTTTTCATTCACCAATTCCATTGACCACCATCTCTTTGAGTACAGACTTGGTGTTGTTAACTTGACGTGTTTCTCAATGGCATCTTGTATCTTCTCATTGAGGGCTTTGAGCTTGTCATCGAATTCTTGTACACTCTCAATTTCTGTGGGTGGGGGGATGTTGTCATCTTTGGTGCATAGATGTTGATTTGTGTGACGATCCGTTTTGACTGGTCGTTTTGCATCTTCTATGTTGCATTTTATTACCATGTCCATAAGATCCTCCGTGCAGAATACATTGTTGACTCCAGTGTGATTGCCTGTACTGTGTGATTGTAGTGTCAGGATGTATGGGGGTAGGGCCATTTTCATGTTGTGATGTCCTAACATATTTAGTAGTGGTTGCATTAAATCTAGGTTTTCACATGTGAAGAGGTGTGCATTTCAGGCCTCATTCCATATAGGGTGGTGGCAGTTGAAGTCTCCTAGCCATATGGTGTGTAGTGGGTTCACCATGTGTTGCTGTCTTTCTTGATCTCGCATGAACACAGATACATGTGTTAGTGCACTGTTGTTGTCACCGTTGTTGTATATGTTGATGATTTGTAACATACCAAATTGTCCTTGTATTTCTATTGCTGTGATGTCTGGGTGTTCAAATTTGATTTGTTTCCAGGCATCTGTGAGAAGGTTAGCGTTGACAAGGATAACGGACCTTGTACTGTCCAGGTGTTCCTGATGTGTGTTGGGGTATATGGTTATCCAGTTGCAGTTGGCTCGAGTTTTACCTTTGAAGTCAATATACGGTTCCTGTATTGTGCATATGTCATAGTTGTTTTGTCTTAGACTTTCTAGCAGGTTGTGTTGGCTTTCCAGCAATTTATTGACATTTTGTTGATGCATTTGAGACAGTCTCTGGGTTTCTTCATGTTCTTGGTTTTCAGGCATATTCAAGGGGTGTGGGTTCTCTGTGCAGTGGTATCTTTGCTGGCTCTGGTTCTGGCCCTGCACCTTGCTCAACCAGGTTTTGATCTCCCCATGGTACATCAGTACTTTACTGTCCCCCTGGTAGTCCGTACGGACTCCGCACGGACTGCTAGGACTACTCGAAATCCGAGTAAAGTCCACACGGAATCCGTACGGAGTCCTAACAAATTCCGCACAGTCCTAGTTGAGTCCGCGGACAGTCCGAGCAGACTGTACTCGGACAAGTTTTACAATGAACTTTTTCAGTTGTGAACTGTAAAGTACGAGGACAGTCCGAGTTCAGTCCAAGCTCTGCTGGACTTGGTGAAATTTCACCATGTCTTCACAAAATTAATTGCAAACAGCAAGAATTGAACCAAAGACCACAGCACTACAGGTCACATGACCACCAAGCATGCAATCCACCACTTGAGCCAAATGGTCATTAATATTTCTTAACATCAATACTACTTATTAGACCCATACCATTAGTTCTTCTACAACTCATTATTACTATCTCAGAGGTTGGATCCAGGGGGTTTTGGAGTAGTAAAAATATAAATTAATCTGACTACCCCACGCGAATGCAACGGGGTATGAGACGAGAACAAAAAAAAAACCCCCGCCCACGCGTTTCCACGAGGGCAGGGGGTCTAACTAACTAACTACCTACGTGTTACAATTAAATATTGGCCCCTCGCCCGCATAGCGAGCGGGTGAGAGGCTACGAAACTAATTATTTTAAAAAAAACCTCCCCCTCGCATGCACGAGGGGGGGGGTGGGTGTCACATTGTATTGGCCTGGTTTCGGCGGTTGCGTGTCGTTCTCGTCGCCCCCGTTGTTGCTGTGGGCTGGGTGTGTCGTCGTGGGCCCCATTGTCGGTGATGTCGTCCCCCCGGTCGTGGTGTTGTTGTTGTTGTTGTTGTTCCCTTCCCGTTGTCGTCCCGTTGTCTCCCCATGGGTGCTGGGTTGTGGTTTCGTTGGCGGCTTCCGTCGATCCCCGTCGGCCAATAGCACCCCCAATCCACCCCGCGAGCAGTTGCTTGCAGCAGTGGAGGTGGGTGCTGGGTCGTGTTCTCGTCCTTGTCCCCCCCGTCGTTGTCCCCTTCTTCTGTGGCTGTTGGTGTCGTTGGTGTGTCGTCGTCGTCATCCTGTGGTCCTGTCCCTCGTTCGTGATCCCCCTCGCGTCCACCATTCCTCCCCCGTGGTGGTGGTCATTAGCACCCGCGATCCCCCCCTGTGAGCAGTGGCTCGCAGGGGCGGGGCGGCGCTGGGGCTGGGGCTGGGTTGCTCGCCCTCGTCGTTCTCGTCCCCTCGTTCTCATTGTTGTTGCTGTTGTTGCTGTTGTTGCTGTTGTTGCTGCTGCTGTTGCTCTTGTCCTGTCGTTCCCGCCGTCGTTGTCTCGCCTTGCTGTTGCTGTTGTCCTTGCCATCCCCCTCCTTGTTCGTCGTTGTTCCCACCGTTAGCACCCGCAATCCACCCTGCGAGCAATTGCTCGCAGCAGCAGGGGCAGGCGCTGGGTCGTGGTCGTGTGTCCCTGGGTGCTGGTGCTGGTGCTGGTGCCATGTCCCTCGTCCCCTTCGTCATGGACAAGCTGCACCCGCCATCCATCCAACGAGCAGTTGCTCGTTGGCATGGGGGTGGGTGCCGGGTCGTCAGTGTGATGTGGCAGGTACAGGAGGGTGGGGGTGCGTACCTGGTGTGTCTTCGCTAGGTGCCGCCCCTGCCGTCCCCCATCATTCTTGTTCTCCTCCCTCTCCCTCCTCATTGTCGGCCATTAGCACCCTACCCACCCTGCGAGCAGTCGCTCGCAGCAGTGGGGATGGGGTGCCGTCCCTCGTTGGGTGTTTTCGAACACCTACAAACCACCCTGCGAGCAGATGCTTGCAGCAGCGGGTGTGGTCGTGTCGTTCCTGTGCTGTCCTGTCGTCGTGGTAGTTAGAACTATTTAACCTAAAAAAGAAGTTAGTAAGAAATTAATGAAAAGAACTAAATAAAAAGAGAAAACTTACCAAAACGGCGTCGACAGCCGTCGACACCGTGTTTTGCGAGTGACGTGGCACCTGCATTGTCATTCTGTCTTGATGGGAGGGTGTGGGAGCGGGGCCGGTCGCCGTTTATGGAGAGGGAAGGTGGGAGGGGAGAGAGGGTGGTTGCGGGCGGTGTCATTGTGGATGATGGTGGTGGTGATGTGTGAGCTGTCAACGGCGGCTGTGTATGATTGATAATACACAGCCACCATAACAGTACCTGTAGCTTAGTGTTCATCTACATAGCAAGCTGCTATTGATTAGTGGTATTGAATCTCATTTACTATCTGCTTGTAATGTAAGGCTGAGGGTTCGATTCTCACGGGTGAAAATATTTTAATATTAATAGTAACACAATACTTGTGTTCGGACAGCTCGGACAGTCTGAGCAGTTGTTCCGCGGAAAGTCCTAGCATCCGAGCTGTTACTAGGAATTTACTCAGACTGTCCGTGGACTGAACTAGGACTGAACTAGGACTAGGAATGTAAAATTGGCAGGATGTTCTGCCAAAAAAATTCCGAGCAGAGTCCGAGTGGAGTCCACGGACAGTCCGAACAGTCTGTGCAATCCGTGCGGAGTCCGTACAGACTCCGTACGGAATACCAGGGGGACAGTAAAGACCTCTGGTACATTTGGTTGCACCATGTTGTTGTGATCTTCATGTTGTTGCTGTCGGCTATCCATTTGTGTGGTCCTCATATAACTATCTAGCGTTGACTGTGTTGGCCTTGTGGGCCAGTCATTGTCTGCTGTTTGTTTGTTAGCTTCCATTTGGTTGTTTCTGTACCTGCTTTGTGTATGGTCACATGGGGTGGGAGGTCTGCCCCATTGTCATTGTATGGTCTGCCAGTTGCCCATGAAGCCCTGTTGGTTTCTTGAGTCTTTGGGGTATGTGTTCCAGCCCATGTTTTGTTGCTGCTGTCATTGTTCGTTGCCTGTGTATGACTCTGGTTCATTCAGTAATTTCCAAGGACTTGGTACAGCAGTTGGGAAGAACTTATACTTGTTTTCTGGGACTCATTCTTGAATTTTTTCCCTTTCCATTTTGAGCATCGGGCAGTTTCTGTTTGCTTGCTTCATGTCCCGTGTCTTTGCAGTTAGCACAGCAGAATGATGCTGTGTCTGTGATGTTGCACAGCAATGTTTGGTGTTGTCCACTGCAGCGTGCACATGTATCTGTATCTGCCTTGCAAGTACATAATGTCCAAACTTCTGACACTTTAGACATCTTTGTGGTTCTGTTAGCATTTTCTACACATTTGAGTGCTTACCTTTGATGAACATGCCAGATTTGATTGCTCTGTTGGCCCTGTTTCATTCATTGAAACCAAATATTATGTGAGCAACTTTCTGGTTGTTGGTGCAAAGATGTGCTGGCTTGATGTATTTTGAGTATGCTATGATGTCACTGCTTAAGATATTATCCTCTTCAATTTTTGCATGTGCATAGCTAGATCGTGCATCAAATGTGGTAGGAACAAATTCGGCTATGACATAGTATAGTTTGTTTCAAATGTTGGAGGTGCCACCAAAGTTTGCTACAAATGCTTTCTGTACCTCTGGCTATTTCATCCAGATCACTGCATCTCTGTTGTTCAGCTGGTAGAGTATGTTACCATTGTGTAATTTCCTACTCTGACAAAAGTCATTCCCATCAGTTTGTCTGCTGCTTCTATGCCCATGAGATCTAAGATTGTGTTCACCTTTGCTACTAGGTCTTTTTCTGAGAGGGTCTCTAGCGTGTTGCTAGTGGCATTCGGGCCTTTCTGGATCAGGATCTGTTTATCAGTTATTTCACCTCTCATTATGACTGATGCAGCATGTGCCAGGGGTTTCTGCTGTTGTGTTATTGTTGCATATGTTGCTGTTTGATGGGTTTGGTGGGGTGTTATAGTTGTGGCCATGTTTGCGTTTTCCGCTGTTATCTCAGTGAGTTCCTGGGTCGCTTGCTCCAGTTGGTCTGCCGTTTCCTTGAATCTGTCATTGAATTCATCCATCTTACCTGTGATTTTTCTTGTGGCTCCAGTTACATGCTCAACTGCATCTCTCATGGTCTCTATGCTGGCTGTGAACGTTTCCATGTATTCCTGTAGCTGTGTTTTGACTGTTGCGGTGATCTCATCGGCCATCTGCTGGGATCCTGTGTCGGCCAAAAGGAATGCAACCACTCTAATTCCATCTGTCAGGGGTTTCAGTATTCTGATTGCGGGATTTCCAAACTGTAATAGTATGTGAGATAGTGTTTGTAGATCAATGGGTTTACCAGGTATTAAGTATTCTTTTGCTGTCAGGAACATGATAGCTTGCTCCTTTGTCCTTACATCAGTGTTTAAGCCATCCATGTTTTCTAGTTCTTTCTGTGTCTTTTTAGCTGTTGTTGCACCTGTTTTTTGTCTTGTTTGCGGGGGCGTGTGTGCAGGTGGTTGAGACATGGTATGGTATGAGTTTTTGGGCTATTGAGTGTGTATGAACTGTGGAAAGTTTTCAAGATGGTGGCAGTACAAGATCAAGAAGCGTCCCTTGAGATCAAATAGATGACTTATCTGCATTTACAGCACCACCAGACTCAGTTTCTGACACTAGCCTGCATTGCTTGTGACCCTCTGGCAATTCAAGGTTCATCCATCCCATCAGAGCATGCATTCCCATCAGGTGGATTGACAGATACAAAGGCTCAAAACCAGCTCAAACCAGAGACATTTGAAGTGTTGCAGATCTTGAAGTGCTGTTCCAGAGATGCTTTTCAATGTGGGGGATGAGGCAGCCTTGCATGATTGTACCTGGGTGCCAGTGGATGTTGATGAGTTTTTATTATCTACTTACTCATCTGCACATGCCTACTGCTCCCAATCTCTGTTCTGACCTTCCACTCTTCACCTGCTTGTTTCTGTAGCTAAAATTCAAATCTGAGGTGATTTTTTTGTTTTTTTGCTACCTAAGTTTGGAGGTTCAAACAAGGTTCTGCAAGTTCAGTTCAAGGTTCTACCTACTCTCTCCCTGCCATCCGGTTCAGGTTTGCAGTTCAGAGGAATACCTCAAAGAACCGGACTGAACCAAACTTCAGCATCCCTAATGTCTTCACACTACTGCTACACCTTCTGCAACTGTTCACACTTGTTCCCCATGTGCATGCACACACTCACATGCTTGCACAGCAAGCAATACTTCTGTTGCAATCTGTTTCCAGCTTGCATCACCTCACATCCATCTGTCTTTGTCCATTCTGTCCCCTGCACATTCTCAGTTTGTAACAATAGGGGACCTTTAAATGATGACATAATACATGAGAATCAAGCCAAAGATTAGAGGAGAGGTGAAAAAACTCACCAAGATACAACACTTCACCTCATACCATGACTGTTACCAAAGTCTTGTGTTGGAGAGACAGTAGGAGCTCATGAAGTTCTTGCTGATAGGGGACCTTTAAATGACAACATAGTACATGTAAAATCAATCAAAAGATGAGGGGAACAGTGCAGAACTCACCAAGATATGAAACCAACTTGATCCTGTCTGACTTGCCCACCTTAGTGTTGTTTTCCTAACCCAGCTCCCTTCCAGTGCCTGTCCCCCACTACTGTGAGCACTTGCTTGCAGGGTGGACCAGGTACTAACAGCCACACCTCCTCACAATGACAGTGAATGGCACAGCACCCCATGCCTACAAGCCACTGCTCATAGTGTGGATCACAGGTGCAGATCAAATGACACAAAATGAAACAATAATGAGAGGGACTGGCCACCACCATGTAGCATCCCTAACCACCACCATGAGCAACTGCTTATGGGGTGGAAATGGGGAGCAACAATAATGGCAAGAGGACAATGTTGACACAAACCCACCATGCCAATCCACATGGGTTTCTGTACCCATGTGACCTGTGAGTACCCATACCCATGAGCATGGGTATAGGTTTCACATGGGTATGGGTATGGGTAGAGAGTGACCTGTGGGTTACCTGTGATGACCACTAAATCTACTTGTGTAATTTTTTTATAGAAATGTGTGACCATTGTCATGGTTTTGAGCATTTCAGAAATGTTTTTTCCAAGTTCAAGTTGTGGCCATGCCACAAGAGCATGACAGGCTGTCACTTGTTGGTTCACATGGCTAAATTTTTGAAACATGCACTCTACATACATATGCAGCATGCTGTATTGTACTTCAAAAATTTCCCAATGGTCTCACAATTCTGAAAGGTACTTGCAGACATTGAGCTGACAAACAGCTTCTTCAGGTATGATGTGAATCAATTGCCGAAGCACAGCCATTGCACTGGAATAAAACAGGATTAAACACAATTATTTACATCATACTGTATGGTAGCTATGGTGTATAACAATGAACCCAATCAACACCTATCATGGACTGATGAAAGTCAACAGTGGCAAATCCAGAGCGAGAAATGATGAGGATATTAAAAGGTGGACGCAATCCAGCTGCTTGTGGCACCCACAGAAGGTGGTTTTGCCCCTGAGAAGAGGTAATCCAATTTGTGTCTGCCAGATTCCAAGCAAAGTCCTCATAATCAGTCATCGACACATTCCACACCTGCAGAGACTTGTCATGCAAGCCAGACACAATCTGCGTGCTATCACTCGAAAACACGACCGAATTGACCCGGCTGGTGTGGCCCTTCAGCTCCTTCAGCTCCACACCTGTCGATGCATCCCACACCTGCACAGACTTGTCAGACGAGCCAGACACAATCCGCGTGCCATCGCTCGAAAATGCGACCGAATTGACCAAGCTGGTGTGGCCCTTCAGCTGCTTCAGCTCCACACCTGTCGACGCATCCCACACCCGCACAGACTCGTCATCCAAGCCAGACACAATCCGTGTGCTGTCGCTCGAAAACGCGACAGCCATGATTCGTACCCCAGCTGATACAGTCATCAATGGCAAATCAATATTGCCATTGGTATGCGAAAAGACAGGGATGTGAGTGAATTGGTTTTTCCAATTCCGAGAGAGACTGGTGTCCTGCGACCACGTTGCCAATGCCGAGATGTACAGGTGCGGTGTCGATTCGGCAGCCGGGCTCCCAGTGAAATAGGTAGCAAAATTGGCAGCTTCACCAATGTCACGCACCAATTCCAAATAACTGTTCCCGCCCTGACCAACAGCATTAGTTGTCGCAGTACAGCTTAGACATTCCGATTCATACCTTCAACACCCACTGGTGCCCATATTGAAGCATCGGAGTACACTGATTGCGTAATCCGAGCAGGTTCATAGCCTCGATCCAAAATAGGACATGAATTTGGAGGAAATCTGAAATACAGCGACAAAGAATATCCGTATCGATCACCTGCAGTGACAGCAAGTGGTGAGTCCAGTAGCGGGATGAGTACCTCAGAACGGCACTGATGTTTTGGTTAACCTGCTCAGACAGCGCGACGGCGTTGTCGCGGTCGAACAAGAAGGATGAAGTGATATTGCCTATGTTGAATCGCAAACCAGACTTCATGACACGAAAGCAAGATTCGCCAAGATGATTGTGGTGGGCCGGTTCATTACACCAAAACTTAAAGTCCTCCCTACCGATGTGAAAGTTTGACCGAGATTGATCAAAAATAAAGTCAGGGAAGGAAGCATGGTACCAAAAAACTCGATCGTCTTGGGTATAGAGCACAGGGTGGAGATCGTGCAGAACAGCCCTAGCTTCATCATCATCAACATCCAGGATGAGTGCGGCAACGGTGGAGGTAGATGTGCGTTCCGCCATACACAGGAAGGTATAAAGGATGCGCAATCGGCGAGTCAAGAACTTTCCCTCGAGCTCCGAAAAGGCGTCACACATAATCTGGCAGTATAATTCGTCGATCAAGAATGTAGCTTTGCATGCAGAAGCCGGTTCATATGATTTGGAAAGGAGATCGTTAAGCATATCTGTCTGCAATCTAGCTGTGATCGAGGCACGCCGGGTCAAGTACTTCACTGCTGTGGCAGCATAGATGAATAGACCACCTGCCCGGTGCCCAAGCTCGGCCAGCTCTGGACTGTCGGCGAGCATCAGCAGCTTGGTCTTCAGGTACGTTTCAATGTCTGACTTCACCTCCTCGATCGACACGTCTTGGAGACGACAGATGGCCTTGGACGCGAAGGACTCACAAAGTTTAACAACATCAGGATCTGTTCAGCTCGTTACAAGAAACTTGAAACCTCGTAGGTTGTATTCCTTGATTGCTGTGAGTAGATCGCTCAGAAACGCCGGCCCTTTGTTGTCCTTGATCTCGTCGAGAGCATCCATGACAATGAGGTAGGGTGGTAGTTCAGGGGGGCGTGTGGCTTCGGACTGTTGCCAAGGTCCAACAAGAAGATGCTTCATCTGGGTGGCCACTTCGTGATTGACTGCATCGAATTTGCCGGCAACATGCAAGGTGTTTGCATATGATTTGCATTTATGAGCAAGATGGTAGGCGATGGTGGGAAGGATACGGGTCTGGGCTTGCGTTTCTTGGAATTGTCGTGAGCAGAGAAAGTTGGCGCCCAAGACGGTGTGCTCATTGGCTTTATCATCCTCCTCGAATCATTTGGCTATCGTATACGTAATGGTGGTTTTGCCGGAGCCAGCTTGACCGGTCAGCCAGAAGACATGTGGGCTAGCCGATGAGCGATCCTTAGCCCATTTGGTAATATCTTCCAATATCTTGACACGTGTTCCGTCCGTGCACGCTTCACGCTTCAGGCCCTCTTCGAGAACAGTTTTGTGGTCAGCCTTCTCGGAGGGACGCAGACGTTCCAGGGCCGCCTTCTGTTCAATCAATCAGTGTCGGTCACAAGCCAGGAAACCGAGATACTTGCCTTGCTGTCGTCGTGTATCATGTTCGCCGTTTCCTGGATACTGTTCGCCATTATGAACTGGGAACGAACAATGAGCAAATACATAAGCTTAGATGAATATAAAAGTACACACCTGGAAGGACGTCTGTTACGACCCATATATATTTTTATTATTTTTCCTTATTTTTACGTATTTATCAGAGTCCGTTACGCAGAATTACGTTCAATAGTGTTCAATAGTCGATCGTGAGAAAAACGTTCCCACGCATCAGCGATTAGTAATAGTGTACGCGCCTGTATGCGCGCGACCTCTTATCGGTATTCAAATAATGTACAATAACTGTAACTTAGTATATAAACTGAATACATGACTAAGAGGCACCCCAGT
>QMFE01013667.1:0-11157 GCA_003314665.1 Tricholoma sp. MG77 | reverse complement strand
GCATAATCCTTGGAATACTTTGAAACGTGGAGACACAATTATGGTTTCGGTTATGCTAGGTCATGGTCACGATTAATTCGGGAGTCGGAGACTCGGAGTGATAATGTCAGTGCTAAAACCGTATAGTTTCAACTTGAATGAATTGAGTTCTTGACAGGCTGACAGCGTAATTGACAAAACCTTGACAAAACCCTATGCAAGCGCATCAAATTGAAATTTGAATTATGATTGCCCAAACGCGGAGTATCACGTCACCGCTAATTAATGATTATCGCCCATCTGTCAGTGTCACGATATTAGTACCTGTTACCCAGGCTGTACTTTGATGGCTACTCCAAACCCCAGGGCGCCATCACCGCCTCGCCCCAGAAGAACACAGTATCGGGGCGGCTACTTGATTCCTTGGCAAGACCCTTCGTGAACGTGCAGAACCATAACACTGCCGTGATCCAGGCGTCGTTCTGCCGCATCAAAGTCCGCTGCCATCGCATTCATTTCTACGTACGAATATCGCGTAACTCCCTCTTGACATTCAAATGTTTCTATAAAAATTACTCCACGTTTTAAAAATGGAACAAGCGGCCGGGTCGTTATGTAGGATATTTTGGGCGCCAGATATTTAGGCTCCTAAAGTATGCGGTGATGTCCATGGAATTTCAATTCAACCTGCTACTAGTAGATCTAGTGATGTGACGGCTCGGCTCGGCTTTGAGGGGCTCAGGCTTTTCAAAACTCAAGCCTGGGCCGTAGCGACGGCTTCAGGCCAGCTTAGGCCGGCCTAGGCTGAAGCCGCGGCTTTACAGCCAGTAAAGACATCAAATCTAGTTTTAGTTTATGGTCTGATGCTAATTGACTCACCTACGACGTCCTGTTGTCCATCCCCCTCTCCGTTGCCGCCATTCCTTCCCTCTGTCGTTCGTCGCTTCTACGTCCCTCGTTGCTCCCCGTTTCCACCCCGCGAGCAGTTGCTCACGGCGGCAGTCGGGGGTGCTATGGTGGTCGTGGTGGCCGTCGTCCTGTCCCTCGTTGTTGGGGTGCTGCAAGTGGGTCGTCCCCCGTCGTTCATGTCGTTTCTTCCCTGTCTTCTGTTGTCCCCTCGCGTGGGGTGTCGTGGGGCGGGGTCCGTCGTTACAAGATGTTTAGAATCTAAAAATTAGTTGGTTAGTAAAAAGAAACACGAGGAAAGGAAGTAAAAACTTACCGTCGTTCGTCGTTCGTCATTTCTCCACCCTCCCATCATTCCTGTTGGTCGTTCTCTCGTTGTCCTGCCATTTGTCGTCCCGTTCTCGCAGTGGTGGCGTGGGTGTGCCGTCTTTGTGGCCTGTCTCGTGGTTATACAATAGTTACAACCTATATAAAAAATGAATACATTAGTAAGTTGAACAAAAAAACAAGAAAGTAATAAGAAAAAAAACATACCTAGACAACGATGGACGTCGTTTGGGCCTGTTTTCTACGCGACGCAGCTTCCCGGAGTGAGGCTGAACAACGTTACATATTGAATGTTGAGACGTTGATATGCTAAACAATAACAAACACTATGAACTGTATAGTTATTGACCATGAAAGTCCGCGCTGAAGTCCAATATATTCAACTGGCTTTAAGCCGAGCCGTGCACATCACCAAGTAGATCTAATTCAAATTTACTAACTACTTACCATCTTCGCATATTTCCAGATTCAAGTTGTACACTGCCGTGGGCCCCACTCGATGAATTTGCCTAGACCATTACGCGTTCTGGAACGGTAGACTACTTGAGCCAAATGGGCTGCGGACTAAATCGGTAAGTTAGCCATCCTAAACGCTACCACAGGCACTTCGCCTCAATGCCGCTGCCGTCGTCCCATGAGTGCCTGATGTATGATTGATGCTTCTGTCTCCGTCCCGGAGTTTCTTCCTATCATGTGTTTCTAACACAACCTCACCGCATATTTTCAAACAGGACAATCCCGTGAGTCCCACTCGAGGTAGCATGTGCCTTGACCATTATGTGTTCTAGAACGACAGACCCACCTGTAGCAACCACTGTAGTGATGCAACACCTGTTGTAATTACAATTAATACATGATGCAAAAACAACTGTAGTTACAATGCGAATCATTGTAATTACAATGACATGATGCATCAAAATTGCTATTACGGCTGACAGACCGAGGCTTGCAGTATGGTGTCCAGGTTCATACACTGCGGTCTCCACGGAATTTAACTCCAAATGAGACCTGACGCCCTCCAGCAAGTATAAAAGCGTCCTCAACTCGTAGTTTCAAATCATCAAGTGCAGGTCGCTTCTTCATTGCTTTAACAGTTAACTCACTCAACACTATGCGTTTCTCTACAATCTTCACTACCGTCGCTCTTCTCCTTGTCACGGTCAATGCGTGCAAGTCTGACGCCGACTGCCCACGAGGACGTACGTTGACCCATTTATGCAATCTTGCTTCCAGTATTGACCACTGTCGAACAGAAATATGCAAATTCAAGGGCATTAAAGACAGCCAAGGGGAGTGCTACGGACGTGGCGAGGGTCCACCCACACCAGTATTGCACAAGCGTGCCTACCCCATTGATTTGGATGAACTTGAGACTCGGGAGGTCGATGAATATGACTGGGAGTAGATATGGTTCTGGTTATTGCGCGTTCTCTAAACAAGTTGGAATGAAGTGATGATTAGTTTTACTCCTACCTGGTCGCGTGAGCTTTATTCGAGCCTAGCTATCGGATTCCTGTAACAGTAAACCCTAAGTCCAGTAAAGTCGGCTATACTTGCTGACAAGGCGGCTGATGGCAGAGATCAACAAGGCTAAAGTTTCGGCCGCAGGATTATAGGCGATACGCAGGTATCTAGAATTTTGGATGAGTTTCATGGTCAAGTCCAGCCATGTCTTTTCTTACCCTCCTTCTGATAGGTAGTGACATTAGCGCATCTGTATGTATAGTGGTTGCAAGAGGAAGTCTGTTGAACCTAAGGTTGGAACGATTAGGACACAAACTTTAGGGTGTATCGAAAGAACGGAGTCACTTACTCTTGAGTGAAACAACAGGTGAAGGAATGACATTCGAATACATTCTATGAAGTCGTATTTTCAGACATCATAAAGAGACATACACTAATACCATGGCTGATCGAGGGAATCGAGCCCAGCTTCAAGTTCTGACCTGTGTGAGTCAGCACTCCATCCAAATGAGCCACGACCCTTCGTAATGCGGGAGTGAATATCGGGGTGTTCATTGATCTGGCCGGGAGGAACTTACGACCTATTTCACTAGTCTGAACTGCAGTCGACCCTAGCCGTCCAACCCTTCGCTTTCCATGGAACCCTAAACTATAAACGGCGTTAAAATATGTTTTCGCCGACGTATTAGGCTGATAAGGGATCAGAGATCAATGAGCCGAAAGTTTCAGCCCAGAATTGTAGGCGATACACAGATATCTGGAAGTTGAGATGATTATCAGTCACGGTCAAGTTAAGCCATATCTTTCTTTTAACCTTTTCGGATCGGCGGTGTACTAAGTGTACTAGTAGCACATCTAGATTCTGTACGCATAGTGGTTGCAAACAGGAATTCCGAACGTAAGGTTAGAACGACCACGAGAACTTAAGGGTGTATCGGAAAGAGTCAACGTTCAACTTGACTCACATTTGAGGTATCGAAAAAAAAATCGAAATTGTTAAGTTGGAGGAGACGGCTAATATGGGAATCGAACCCAGCTTCTGACTTGGGAGAGTTTAGTACTCTATCCAACTCAACCACGTAGCTTTGTAAAGGGCTCACGAAATAGAGATTGGTTCGACTACTTCATAAAACTATCATCGTACGATAAGATCATATTTATTTGATTGGATTCAACGGATGTTGACGGATGTTGTACTTAACTTCCAGGCTTACTTTTCGTTGAGACGAACCTTATGCTACCATGCGGCAACTGAGCGCTGAGCCTTCACGCATCCGTTCTGAATTACACCGGGTACGAACTATACGTCAAGTCTGCGAGATCTCACATGGTGGTCCTTCTGGTTCAAGTTCAATTTCTGGGAACGACGGTGCTAGCGGGATGCCTATCAGGTACGACCTCACCATGCCTCTTGCTCCACCCCCACTCATTCCGTCGAATCATATGGCCGCCACCTTTGCGAGCCTTTGCTCGTAGGGCGGATTGTGGGCGCGATAAACCAACGGCGATGGCGACGCCAGGACCTGCACCAACGACGGACGACGGTCCTGGGATCCGACACCTCCGCTACGAGCTTCTGCTCGCAGGTTGGATCGTCAGCGCTATGATCAACCGATGACGACGATAGCGACGCCATACCTGCATCAATGACGGACGATGGATTGCAATTACGGACGCTAATACCAACGACGACGGCGATGCCAGTAACGCTAATGACGGGCGAAAGACATGGGACTTGCCCACACCACCGCGAGCCGCTTTTTCCACGTTGGATATCAGGATGGCGGGCAGCCATCAACTGCCTACCCAACAACCCACCTTCTTCCACTTCCCTCCAATGCTTCTTTCCTTCTTCACCCTTCCACCTCGCCGTATGGATCCGGAAAGCCCAAGCGAAGGCATCACCTACCCTCACTCCCTCTACCACCGCAGTCCGAGCTCCGCAACTGCACCGGCCACAGCCGACGACATCAAACTCCGTCACTGTTTTCACCTCCACCTCCACCTCCACCTCGAGCTTGCTAGAGTCGATGTTTGGGGTAAACACCCACTGAACGCTCGCCGTGTTGACTGTTGAACGACTAGTATTGATCAGTAGACCACACAGTGGTGCACTATTCCGGCCAGCAGTCAATGATTGTACACGTATCGAGTTGAAAATAATATTAATTTCCAGAAGCAAATCTACTGATCGTGGCTCGCCCGCGGATCCAATGGAGAATGACTAGTACACAGACGATAAAACTCCACGGCGGGATGTCCAGCTGCACCAACAGGCTGCTTATCACGCAAAAGACTAGGAAGTCTGGCCGAGACTCAATTCGTCGTGACGAACGTACTCCAAGTTGAGTTGTATAGTACAACGGAGCCTGGGCCCTCCTTGACAGCGCATGACTGGGCCAATCATCTATGGAGGGAAAGTGTACAGGAAGAACTGTAGCACGTGTACAACGAAGACCGGGACGACACCATCCTCGCTCCGGGATCCTCTGAGCGTAATCTTAGCTGTATTCTCATTGTTTATAGTGAGTCATAGCCCAAACTTCAAGTTGAACGGATCAACTCACTGACACGTACAAAAGGAAGCTCTCGGCTTCATGTGGACTACTAGATCCTTATTAGTAATGTGTGTGAACGCCGGCGCATTTGATTCACGATAAATTGGCCATCATCGATTCGTACTTTCCAGTCGCTATCCATGCATATTTGCATCATCTGATGCCTTGCTCTGATCCCGCTCATCTACGTTCCGCTGCTCAGTATGTCCGTCGTTACAGCGGCCGCTCAATCCGTAGACTAACTGGCACCTTTATGTGACTCACAGCCCATGCCACGCAGATGGCAACGCTATACGTCGTTGAGGACATGCTCTCGGTCGCCTTACCCTCAGAGTTCGTGACGGTATCTGCTGTCGGCGTTGCAACAGATGGTGCCACCGTGTATGTGGAGGAGGTACGAGCCAGTCATTCCATCGATGTACAGATCACTGGGGCCACAGCGGTTACTGTGACGGATCCAGGAGGCCTGAGGACCGAGACAGACCTTTTCGGAACACAAACCACGTTGACCGGCGCTACGAGGACGTACCATGGTAAGTCCATTTTTGCCCCGTTTTTGCAGTTAGCCATTCTTACCCCTATGTTCATGCGCAGCAACTATCGTGGCTGACGCGTCGCATGTACTTTACAATCAAGTAGTGACTCCCACTGGAACGGGTGTCGGAAACGGGGAATTGTTGTCCTGTGTATTTGACGGGAAAGGTGGAGGATCGTGTGTGGACAAGGTCTGGGATGTTAACCAGCCGTCAACGTCGACATATACCAGGACCTACACGGGCTCCACCGTACCGTGGTACACCGTCACCGTTACTGGGAGTCTTCCGACAGGCCGATCTTCCGACGGTGTGTCAACAGTCGAGCAGATGGCTGGATGGAGAATAGTTTTGCTGGGTCTAGTTTTTGGTGTGTTTTTAGGTCTATGAACTCCCTCAAATTGCAAGAAGGCTCGATGGCGAGCCGGCGCGGTATCCTGTGAAGGCTTTTTATGCCTCAAAAACATGGTGATCGATGTGTATAAATGTCCAATCTGTACTTATTAATTAATCCAACTCCCTCGACAAACACTTGGTTAGTAGTGATTTCCAGTTGAGTTGAGGAGCTTACTCGCTGTGAGACCCACAGGGTAGGAAAACCATCCCATATTTCAACCACTTAATGGTGTAAAACAATATATTTATGGTATGGTTTTCATGTATTGATAAATCCCAAAATGGAATGAATTTCATGATGAGTTAGCATGAAAATCTACCATTAAGAGGAGTTTTTTTCCCTACTTGTAAGGGATGAGTTAATGGGATGAATTCCTCATGAATTTTGTCCCGAGTTCATACCGCACGATGGGATGAATTTTATCTTTTAAAGGGCAAAAATAACACCCCTCTACACAGGTTGAATTTCATCAACTTTCCAGGGGTTTAAGGGGAATGAAAGAAGGGAGTTTTTTCCTCCATCTAAGGGATGTGTCAAAGGGATGAATTCATCACGAAATTTGCCCTAATTCATACTGCCACCAAATCCATCCCATGGGATGGTTTTCATGGGTGGAAATAACCTCTACCCAGGTTGAATTTCATTAACTTTCTGGGATTCTTCAGAGTGGAAGAATAGCAGTTATTCAGCCACTTCGTGTAGTAGTTTCATCATCAGGTTTCATACTGCTAGCGGTGAATTTTCAACTGTTATGGACAAGAGTATATGCCAAACACCAGGTGGGTAAAGTTTAGCCATCTCTTGGTGGACTTTTTGAATGTTGGTCAATGGAGGAGCTCCCATTGAAAACCATACATTATCAGCTGATATTCAGACCATACATACCAAATATGTCATAAAGTTTCAAATGTCTGTATCTGAGCTGCCCCCATCCCCTTCAAGTCCCTTGTCCTTGCCACCTTCATCCTCATTATCTTCTCATTTTCCTCATCCTCCTCATCCTCTTTGTCCTCATCCTTATCACTCGCTATATCACCCAAGTTTGTCACTTCTTCCAAATATCCATGTTTACGGGCATAGGCACACTTGTTCTTGAGGCTGGAATTGATAAACTCTTCAATCGCCCAGCTGTGTGGGAATCACTTGAAGTAGTCATGGCACTCTCAAGCCTAGGAGATCCATCTAAGAATGAGAAAGACAAGCGGATAAGAACATACCATTGCAACAATTTTGGCAATGACCGGTTTTGGTTGGTGGTGCCATGTAACGGAGAAGTCAAGCCCAGCCTTGGCAGTTACATCAAGAAATTGAGAGGAAGTCAGTATGACCAGATAGTATTTGTAAGCAGTAAACAGAGTGACACATGCCGATCATCAAATATAATTGAAAATAATCATACTGCAAGAATTCCATCCTTTTATCGCACATTCCAAGAATTGCAGTAATTGTGGCACTCTCTACCATTGAAATGATTATGCACAGCCACAACCCTGTGGGCTCAACAAAATGCAAAAACCTATTCATGACCAGGTGTGTAAACTACTATTACATGTAAGGCAACTTCAAGTTCAACATAAGTATGTGACAATCTTAAGTACAAATTAAAAATAAGAATCTAAGTGTGAAATTAAGTGATACTATGTATGTAGTAAGATTCTAAGCAAATAAAATTTGAAATAAGTCAATTACTACCATACTAAGTAAAGAATTAGAGAGGAATAAAAAGTTGTTTTCATTTCTCTGAGCACCTGAAGATAATGCTTTATAAAACATTGTCATTTCTATCAGTCTGATAGACATTGCAGTGTGTTGACAATCTGCCAACCAACCCTATGTAGATCTAACTATATAAAGTGGTTCATCAGAATTGGAGTTTTTATACTGTTGTTATGACATTATAAAAATTTATCAGAGTATCCTTGATTTCCTGATGTAAGTCCCAGACACAACACTACTAATCTTTAGAAAGGCTATGCACACAAGGGCTCAACTTACGCGAAGGGCAGTGTACAGGTTGCTATCGTCATCAAGGCACATCGCAATTTGTAAGTTGAATCCATTGCCAGTAACACCACTTCTGCTTGGTGGCTGTGGTATCATCATTGTGGTATTTTCTTTAGCAGCTGCAGCCTTGCGCAAGGCATTGTTCTCAGCTGATGATGGTGTCAGAGATGAAGAGGGGGAGAAGCAGTGACCGCACCCTTTAGTTTCTTCAACTCAGCCTCAAAAGCTTTTGACTGTGTTCCTAGTCAAGTGCAACACAATAAGTGATAACATCTCAATGAAAAGTAGGAGTACTGACCCCCTGCTTTCTTTCTGAGAGAGGTCGATGCCGACTTTGCCTTACTGCCTTGCTTGGATTTCTTGGACATTGTGGATTTCACCATGAGGATTGATTTGCTGGAGAAGGTAAACAACATGCTCTTAAGGACTCAACAAAGGATAAGATCTGTGTATAATGCACAAAGTCTGTGCCGTCGTGGGGGCAATTGGTAATGAATCTAGTTGCCATATAAGTTGAGGACCAGGTTTTGGGTGGAGGACAACTTGAATGTTCCTAGCAATATAGGAAGATAGGATGCAATTAACACGTTCAGGGGATGTATTTCATGTAGACTGGACTTAACGTATGCAGTGGCTCATCACTTGAGGCCAGAGCTTGGGTGTTGGACAAGGGAGGGGCCACAAAGCCAGGGATGATTAACACATTCAGGGATGCGATTAACACATTCAGGGAGATGCAGACTAACCTTAACATACATGTAGAAATGGCACTCATTGCTCAAAGCCAGAGCTTGGGTGATGGGTAAGGGGCTACCAGGGATGCAATTAACATGTTCAGGGGGATGCATTTCATGTAGACTGGACTTAATGTACACAGTGGCTCATCACTTGAGGCCGGACCTTGGGTGAACAATATTAGCTATCAGAAGCTAGGGATGCAAATAACACATTCAGGGGAATGCTTTTCACATAAAGGCACAGGGAGACCTTACATTGCTGCACAGCATTCCAGATCTTGGACTTGGGGTGGTAGTAGACTAATGAAACCTGCAATATATAAAGTAGTTACAAGTCAGGAAATCCACAGCACATCAGGATGATCACAAACTGAAAGTCCCCCCTTGCTCACCGCCCTGCTATTCACAATTGTGCCAGGAGTGTTATTAGCATTAGTGATGGCAACTCCGACATTGCAGAAAGCATTACTGAACCAGATACAGAGCCTGATCATTATTCACTGGAGAATCAACTTGGCCTACCAGAGAATAGGGCATGGGTTGACTGTGCTGATGTCTTTAATGCCTCGGAGGCAAGTGGTAAGCACTGGTTTGACTGCAGGCAAATGGAAGCTGAAGATTCCACCTAGATGTCAGACAAGCCAGTCCAGTCCCTGATGGGGATGTAGATGTCAGTATTATCAAACCATCAGAATGAAAGGTAGGCAAAGATACTTACTTGATAAATTGCAATGATGTTTCATTGGAAATTCAGGAGAATGTCACAATCCAGATCTACATCGATGGTAGCCACTTAGTGAACCCGGTCTTCAACATAAACTTTCAACAAGTAGATAAGCAGGGAAGAAAGCGAGGGTACAAGAGAAAGAAAGAGGATGGTGGGCAGAATAAGTGGCAGAAAGTAACAGGCACATAAGAGAAATTGTAGAGTATCTGAACTATTGTAAAAACTTAAGTTCAGTACCTATTGCCTATTCATATGAGTCTTCCTTGCTTCCTTGCGAAGACTGGAGATCAATGCATTGTTCTGTTGTTTTTCCTCCTTTGTCTCGTGGCCAACACACAGTTCATTGGGACTGAACTCCAAGCATTCCCCTGAGAGACTTCCTTGACCATCCTCCATCCGATGGATAACAGCCACCATGACAATTGGCTGACCATCTTCGTATCAATGGTGGATTCGGTGAACATATTTGCCACAGTGATCACCCCAAATCACAACAAGTGGCCCATTGTCGCATGTCAGGTTAGGGTGCTTGGGAGAGACCTGTTCCGGAGGCAAGAATCCTGATGTCTTGTAGTGCAAGAACCAGATTGATAGCTGCCCATCCACTTGCGCAACTGCAATGACCATTTCCTTATCTGTATATTCTCCACCAGTAACCGATACCTTCATTTTGGTGCCAATAAGTTGTGAGTCTAATAGAGGGTGAGCTGGACCTTGCTGCTGCAGGGGGATAGGCAGATGATGAGAACAAGAAGCTGCCTCAGTCTCTGGGAAATGAGGAACAGGAGTCCATGATGAGGGATTCCAAGCAGGCAATGAGAGAATGTAATCTGGCATGGGGGTGCTACTACCACCAGGTGGGGTTTTCTGGGGTGCTAGAGACCTGGCAGGATGACTCAGAAGAGATTTGAAGAGTTTACTTATTGGCCAGGTGAAATCGTATAACTGGAGACCAGAACTCAAAGGAAATTAGTCACAATACCTACCGACAGAAATAGAGGCACATACAATGCTTCCACAACATCGTCATGGTCCAAAATCCCAGTCTTGAATGGACAGGCTGGGTCAACGTGGGTGAACTGGGCACTTACTCTGAGGCTGCTTGGAGTGTCCTGCAGAGGCAGAACATCCTTGATGAACGCACGATAGCCCTTCATTGGATGCTTAACCTTGCAGACTATGACTTCCATTTTGATCCATAGCAGTTGCTCATGCTTTTGTAATTCTACTGGCATACTGCTTGATGTAGACTGTTGCGTCGTGAATGAGACTGGCAGGTCAATAATTTTGACCCAATTTATGTGGACCTTGTGGTCCTGGTAAAGGCTGATTAGCAGTTGGTTGCAAAAGCTTGGGCATATACCTACCATTAAGACATTGTGAACAACACTGCCATGTATGCTGCCCCTTCCAACAGCTATTACGCCACCCCTTATTTCTTGCCGTTCCAACTGTTCAGTACTTTACGCTCCCCCCCCTCGTCCGAGCGGACTCCGCTCGGACACTAGGACTCTGCTCAGACACT
>QMFE01013611.1:0-10354 GCA_003314665.1 Tricholoma sp. MG77 | reverse complement strand
GAATCATATTCCGGTTGTAAGACAAGATTCCTTGGATGACTTCTTCCTCTATGTCCCCATATGTGGGATGAGTGGCTAAAATCTGGCGCAAGAAGGTCATCAATATGGTTCTAGAGGAACTGGTTTCCGTGGTATGAGTTAAAGGGTCGGAGTTCGCATCAAACCCGCAGAAATAATAGAGGAGCACCTCATCACTCTTCGTTTCGCAAATGGATTTTGAGACGAGTTCAATAAGGTACCCAGCAAGAGTGCTTTTTCCAGTCCCAGGAGTTCCAAGAATAAGTAGACGAGACTTCTCATCTTTGTTCCACAGCCAGCCGAGGACATCCTCGTGAGATTGACTCCAGCTGCAGGCACCCGGGTACGCCTTGATCGAGTCCGATTTTGTTGAGAGGTAACTTTCGTATGCGACACGATGCAATTTGCTAACGGCAGAAGCCAGGCGTTTGTCTGTATTCCATGAGATCGGGGAAAACTCGTGATCAAATAAAATGGACCTACTTTCATGACTTCTGTGCGCCTCCTTGAATTGCTTAGCACATTCCGCGTAGTAGGCCAGTTGAAAGCTATGCAACATATCTTCTCGGGCGCTTCGCACCTGCTCGACGAAGTTGGGAGCCTTGAAAGTTTTTTTAATAGCTTTACATAACAAAAGTTAAAATGAGTGTCTGTTTCAGCAGGTAAAAACTGCCTATACGTTTAAGAAGGCGCTTCATCACGCTATGACCAGGTTCTAATCACCATGGCGTAAACGAACGCTCGAAGCTTGCAACGATGTTGAAAGAACATACCTGATCCCAAATAGATAACAAGATCCAGAATAAACTGCAATACAGCTTCAAAAGCTGCCAGGAGGGCACGGTTTTCGGGAAGCAACAAATCCTCCATGCTATTGCGTCGTCCGCGCGAATATGCACATATAACAGGGAGGGAGAGGTAGATGTCTTCGAATGTCTTCACAATTTCTATCAGACTACCCATAAGCTATCTCAAGGAAAATGCTTACGGAGCGTACCTTGGATGGCATCACCTTGGGCTGCAGCGAACTGACGGCAAACACAAATGAAAATCGTCGAAACGAAGACAAGTGTCACACCTTACCGTAAATATAATCTTTACCCCCACATACACGGTAGACGCGACTGATAGAATTCCTGGAAGCCCGTTAAGTAACCCATCGCAGCGATCTACGAATCCCTTGATTTTCCCCACAACTTCCTGGGTCTTTGTTGGGCGGAACTGTGCAACGTGGTGTTGCAGAAGATCAAGGGCATCTCTATTTTCTGCCAGGGGCACGTCGTGGTCTAGTTCGTCTGCTAGCGTCTTCAAGTCATTGAGAAGCACCAGGATATGCTGTTGACGTAGAGTATAGTCCATAACGAAGAAAAGAGATTAAGAGTAGTAAGAGCCAGCCAGGTGGCCCTCGGATAGGTTTCAAACAAGCGCCGTTGAAACCTCAAGGCTCAAAGGGTTTGTGGCGAAGGGGCCTTTCCATCAAGATCCTGTGACGATTCACTTCCGAATGACATATGCACTGATGCGGACGGAGAAGATCAGTACCTTACATATTGAAGATCCAGTCATTATGATAGAAACCGCAAGGAGAAAATAACGCAGAGATGGTGCTGGCTTGGTGCAGGCAGTGTTACAACGATCGATCATGGCAGCCGTACTGTTCTGTCACAGCCATCTCGGAGGAAGTCCTGACCAAGTCTGACTCAAGCAGACTCAAGTTTGCAACAATTTGCATTATTTAGCCTGACAGCGCGCTCATGTTCAGCGTTAAATGTTCAATGTTCAACCTCCAGTGCATCTAGATGTGTAAATCATTTTGTGACGAATATGTCTTGGTGCCTCGATACCTATACCTCACGCCTCGACTTATTTAATCAGCTTGGATGTAATGGATCTCCGATTTGTTTGACGTCCTTCAAAGTTATTTTGCTGCCTCCTGAAATTCTGCACAAATAAGTCAACCCAGCCCACTGCACGGAATGATTGTCCAATTATTCAATCTATGTAGTGTGGGCGGTACCGCACAAAGCTTTTGGTTTGGTTGTCTAGAAGTCGAGGGCTTGAGCCTTGAATGAAGCAAATATTTACCGTATGAGTCTGAGGTTGGACAGAAATATGTATCACCTTCGTTTGGGCCAGCATCGCCGTGTCGGTGTAGATATAAGTGAGGATGTGGGCATTGACCATAACAGCAAGATGTGCTGTACATAGTTTTTGCCTGGTGCTCAATGAAGGAAATCGGTAACCATCATGTCAAGAATCTAGTTACCTAGAAACTCCATCCACTTGTGAGACGGAGTATGGAGATTATGCTTGTGACGAGCGTGAGTGAGAGCTCCAATGAGAAACATATAGCCAAGTGCATGCTCCACATAACCAAGTTGGTAAGTTGGATAATTGTCGGTGCTTTAGCGCATCGTCCCGGTATCCATCCGCATTTTTGACCCAACGCAAGCTGACACAAAGAAGGTGCAAGGAAGCTGGTAGGGCAGCTTCCCTTGATCAGTTGGAGGACTCTTGTTGACCTGCCCACTCTTTTCTGCATTGTAGAACTCTGATGATGAAGCTCTCAGGAAGCTAAAAGCATCGGCACTCGGCGTTGAGTCATCGGGATCTGCTGATGAAGCGGTTCTATACTCGGACATTGATTCGTCAAAGTATGCACAAAAACGGTTGAAGACGGGATGATAGAGGCCTACAGGAGGCCATGGGCTGGCCTGCCGTTGAGGATTTCGGTATAGTCTGCATCGATTTGGCATCCTTACAAACAGTGGAAGGGTCTTCCCCGGTGCAACACTTGCGACAGAGCGAACGTACACTCTCCGACGACCACAGGCAGGCTTTCATGTCTCTGAACGACTTACACGCCAATATTGTAGACACGCGAGAATGTGCGTGCGTGAGATAGCTCGCAGGTTGATGAAATTTCACGTGACATAAACGGTCTTGCCCGATTCCGGACACAGCGTACTACATACCACCATTCATCTTCGCATTTGTCCTCCATTGGACTTATTAGCCGTTGTATGTATTCTTAGGCTTATCTAACCTACTTTTCAAACCATTCATCATTCATAGACCCACCCAAAATCCTCAATGGCTTTCTTTGGACTCCGCAAATGGCCCACACCCGCAAGTTTTTTCGTATACTGCTTACCCATCCGACACGCATTTACCAAAGGCGTTTGACTCGAATTCCAGATTGCCAAGCCCTTGTGGCCCTTTATGGTTGCCGGCTCCGTGGTTGTTTATGCCATCTCGAGCATCCAAGATAGCGCTGTCAGATGTGCGTCGTGTCTCCTGCTTGTCCATGACCCATGTTGGCTAACGGTTGGTTATTCCTTTAGCGGCTGAGTACCGCAACGATCCTCGCAACCCATACGCGGCCCAGATCGCAAAAGAGTCATTACATTAACAATTTACACCTTAAATTGCAGCTTGCAACTAGCTTGTGACGTGACACGGAATAGAAAGCCTTCATTTATGACGGCGTGATTTATGATCTCTACTCGTCGATGGCCACTCTTGCGACTCGGCTTGACCATGAACCTCAGGACGACTATTACCCAACTTGAAACTGCATCCTTGATATGTGCAGGTTTCAGCCGCGAAACACGGGGAAGTGATACAAATGCAGAGCATTTAGCACC
Organism: Tricholoma sp. MG77; assembly: GCA_003314665.1. Classification (NCBI taxonomy): domain Eukaryota; kingdom Fungi; phylum Basidiomycota; class Agaricomycetes; order Agaricales; family Tricholomataceae; genus Tricholoma; species Tricholoma sp. MG77. Next base: position 6,689 of record QMFE01013611.1, on the reverse strand, counting down.
GAGTTGGGAAGAAGCTAATCTTGTGGTTGTGATGGACCTGGAGGCTCTGTTGGGGGGACACCCCATTCTGGAAGACCTTTCGGCCGTTGTATTCGTTTGGGCTCCCAATCCTCGTTTGCAGCTGCACTTAGACGCTGTCACCACGTGAGGTCAAGGTGTCTGTAGCAAATCATAGCAATAAAAAACTCACAAAATACTCTTCTCGAATATCAAATCTCTTTCTATTCTTGTCCAGATGGAGCTCTTCCTCCTTCGTCACCTAATCCGGTGCATGAGCTTCTTACTTGGTCATGTACACAGGAATATATACCTGTTTAACTTTCTGATCGTGCATATCATACCGCGTTTGTGTGAACGCCGACAGACCATATGATGCCGCAACCATGATCAACACGAACGGAACCCCAAATAAGGCCGGATACCTTCTGATGGTCCGGTTGAGAGGGGTTTCGCGGAGAGGTCTTGAAGGAAAGACGACCATAGCCTTCGCAGTGAAAGTGCCAACTTCTGAGTCCGAACAAACCCTAACCTAGTTACCGTTTTCGGCTTGTCACCACTGGAAAAATTGTCGTTTGCCCGTAAGTAGTAAGTACTCAAGTACTCACGGTTAACGGTGATTTGTAAAGCTCAGTCTCAACAACGTCACATAACTATTTATCAAGAGCGTGGCAGCAACCATGAGCGGTTTGTGCTCCATTATTGTTTCCATTTTCATCCCTGAATGCATTTATGACCAGTCACAGTCGTGCTTGGCGCTCAATGGGGTGATGAGGGTAAAGGGAAGCTAGTCGACATCCTCTCTGCGGAAGTAGATGTCTGCGCGCGCTGTGCAGGCGGAAACAATGCCGGACATACGATTGTTGTCCCTATCGGTCCGGAGAAGGTCATGAAGACTTTTGCATTCCACTTACTCCCTAGCGGCAAGTGCTTGTTCTACGGATTACTAGCCATATATATATGACAACGTTCCACTCAATATAGGGCTCGTAAATCCAGCGTGTACTGGTGTGATTGGGTCCGGTGTTGTTGTGCACTTGCCATCTTTTTTCGCGGAGTTGGATGCGTTGGAATGCGAAGGTATGTATATTAATGTCAAGTCTATTTTGTAATTTAACTTGTATGAATAGGTCTGGACTGCAGTGGCCGCGTGTTCATCTCCGATCGTGCACATCTCGTGTTTGACTTTCACCAAATCGTTGATGGACTGAAAGAGGTTGAGCTGGGCGGCTCCAGGTGCATTTTTACCGCCGGTCTCGCCCAATAACATCCCTGACGCCCGACATCTATCTGTCAGCATCGGAACAACAAAGAAAGGGATTGGCCCTGCATACTCTGGCAAGGCATCGCGCTCTGGCTTGAGGGTACACCATCTTTTCGACGATACCTTTGCTGAGAAGTTTAGAAAACTGGTAGAGGGGCGGTTTAAACGATATGGGCATTTCGAATATGATACGGAGGGAGAGATAGTACGCTACAAGGTTTGTCTCATTTTAATGCTTTGCTTTTCCCGAGTGCTAAAACAATCTAGGCCCTCGCGGACCGACTCCGCCCTTATGTCATCGACAGCCTTGTATACATCCACAATGCGATTTCCTCTGGGAAGCGTGTGCTTGTGGAAGGTGCGAATGCGCTTATGCTTGATATTGATTTCGGGACGTATCCGTTTGTGACGTCGTCCTCTACCTCTATCGGCGGGGTTTTCACGGGTCTTGGTATCCCACCGAAACTGATCGGAAAGACTATCGGGGTAGTGAAAGCGTACACGACGAGAGTGGGCGGGGGACCGTTCCCGACCGAGCAGCTTAACGTTAGTTTTTTTTATTTTTTATTTTTTATTTGTTGAGGTTGGCTGATATTTGTACAATTTACCAAGGACATAGGCGTTATTTTCCAGGAAGTAGGCAAGGAGTACGGAACGACCACAGGCAGACGTCGGCGCTGCGGATGGCTTGACCTTGTTGTGTTAAAGCATTCTTGCTTGATCAATGGATATGACAGCCTCAATATTACGAAACTTGATGTGCTGGATGAACTACCAGAGATCAAAGTTGGTGTCAAGTATCTGGTTGACGGGAAAGAGCTTCCTGGATTCCCTGGTTCGTCGATTTTTTAAATCTGTACTATCTGACGGAAATTGAAAGATGTCTTGGCAGCGAATCTCGATGTGCTAGGTAAAGTGAAGGTCGAATATAACACGTTGCCAGGATGGGGATCGCCTATTAGGGAGATAACATCATACGACGGGCTGCCAGACAATTGCAAGAGGTACATTGAGTTTATAGAAGAGATGCTCGGGATTCCTGTAGAGTGGATTGGGGTTGGACCTGGACGAGAAAGTATGATAACAAGGAAGATGATGTAGAGTATATGATATTGAATTGATGTGAAACGCCTGGTTGTGGATGTGACAGATTGTGACAGAGTTTTGCAAAAGTGATTTGTTCTACCAGAAGTGCTACATACCAACAGTTTGTAGTACAAAGGTATCCACGCTCTTTCCTTTTGGCCTGCTGTTGGCTGGCCGTCACTGCTCGACAGCAATTATAAAACTATGCTCTTTCATATTTATTCCTTCTTCTCTTTCTTCCTGCTCTTTTCCCTTTCCGTTCATGCGGCTCATTCATCTCCTGTTCATTCTCATGCACGTCGCTCTTTCTCAAAGCACAGGTTACAGCAGAGGCAGAATGTGAATCAGGCACTTGGTGGTCTATTAGGTATCTACTCTTGGCTCAAATTCCCCCATCATCACTCATTCTCTCATTCAGGTAATCTTGGTGGTAATTTGGGCTTGGGTGGTAACCAAACGACAACAACGACTACCTCTTCGTCTTCAACTACACCTTCAGCTGCGAGCGATACTACTAGCACCACGCCCACAACTACAACTACAACTACAACCTCCAATTCTCCCAATGGTATTCTGGATCCTGTAACTAGCCCTTTAAATGGCATCCTCCTTCCAACGCAGACGTCGTCGTCGTCCACACCCGCCGCATCCCCAGCGCCGTCTGACGTGCCAAACTCCGGAACGACACCAAATAGTACCACTCCTGCCACTTCATCTCAAGGTGGTATCCTTCCGGGAGTTACAAGCCTCCTCCCCGCCGTATCGATACCAGATAATAATACCCCTTCTGGCACCCCCACTACTTCATCTCAAGGTGGTATCCTCCCGGGAGTCACAAGCCTCCTCCCCCCCGTGTCGATACCAGATAATAGTACCCCTTCTGGCACCTCCACTACTTCACCTCAAGGTGGTGTCCTGTCCCCCCTCATTTCGGGAGTCACAAGCGCCGTCCTTCCCCCCGCATCGACACCGGATAGTACCCCTTCTGGCACCTCCACTACTTCATCATCTCAAGGTGGTATTCTTCCGGGAGTCACAAGCCTCCTCCCCCCCGTGTCGATACCAGATAATAGTACCCCTTCTGGCACCCCCACTACTTCATCTCAAGGTGGTATCCTCCCGGGAGTCACAAGCCTCCTCCCCCCCGTATCGATACCAGATACTAGTACTCCTTCTGGCAGCCCCATTACCACCACTTCTTCTCAAGGTGGTATTGTGCCTCCCATCATTTCAAGTACCCTCGTTCCCCCTACATCGAAACCAGTTCGGCCCCAGCCGCCTCCGCCCTCCCCTTCACCCTCATCCTCATCCAATAGCGATATTCTTCCACCTCTGATTTCAAGCATCACCACTACCACTGCCACTGGAGGTGTAGCACTTCCATCCACTGATATCCCACTGTCCAACACTTCTCCCCTGGCGTCCCCTACTATGACCACCAGTACTTCGCCAACCGATATCACTATTATTTTTCCCACCCCAAGTACTAATAGCACCACGTCCGATACGGTTGCCACTCTGACTACCCCTCTCACCTCCACCTCAATTTCGACCCCCGCCATCACTGTTTCTTCAGATCTCTCATTCATCCTTACAGAGACTTTGTTGGCCATATCGTCCATACCCACCTCTGCCTCTGGCACGCTCACAAACCCTGACCAACCTACCACTGTGAACAACTCTCCGTCTCCCGCCACTACGTTGGCTGTTCCTGACCTGCCAAATATTCCCAACAAGATCTTCCCAAAAAATCCGCTCGACCTAACTCAGAATTTCGACGGATATACCCTGATCAGTATCTTGTTCCAACAGCAGCTCAACTGGCCGTTTGTGGTGAATAGCACGATCTCATCTAGTCAGATTTTCGCCTATATGCCTGTGATCATTGCCTCCGCATTGCAAATCGATCGTCAGTCTTTTATGTTTATATCTACTTGCATGTTGACTGATCGTTCTACTACACAGCTTCCCAAGTAAAGACTTATTGTTTGGAAGTGTACGTTCCATCGACGTATCATAGCACGAACGACATGAGCCAGCTTGGGACAATGTGGTTGGGATTTATCCCTTCGGATTTGGTTGGCACATTAGCTGCCGAAATAAAAGCCACCCAGTCAGCGTTCTATAACGCTGTTCCCGACGCTGTAGCCAAGCAGCTCGCTGACCTCGTCAATTCTGGCTTCAACCTGAACTCTGTCGCGCCACCGGCTACTGGTAGTACCAGTGGGAGCTCCTCGGCCGCTGGTGGATCTAGCAACAGTAAATCTCGTCAGGATGCTATCATTGGAGTAGTTACCGCCCTCGGCGCTATTGCGGTGCTGGTGCTAGCATTCCTCGGCTATCGCTCCTTCAAGCGCAGACGGGAGCTAGCACACAGGCGGTTGTCCGATCCCATTCCTGCTAATGCGTTTGTTGGTGCACGGCCAGAGGGCAGGGAGTTTGACCAGGATAGTGTGGGCGGTGCGAGACGAAGGAGCTTTTATTATGCGGAGGATTCGTTGAGAGGGTTCCAGGGCGAGAGGCCGGAGGAAGGCCACTTTGATAGTCGGGCCAATCCAGCTGGGATGAGCTCGAGGAGGAACATTGTGCCTGCTGCGATCTCTGCGCCAATCTTGAGGGAGAGCAGCATGAACTGGTAGAGGTTTTTGTGGATTCTTGCTTTCCCTTTTTCTTTGGTTCTTTGGGAAATGTACGATTTCGTCTTTTACTGGCCTTAGAGAGTGCACGATGTTGATTAAAGGTTTCGCTCTCTGCCTCAAAACTTATACATATACCTATTGTTGTTGGAACGCATTTTCTTGACGCTTTTGCCATTTTCCAGCTTCATGCGTTTCCAGTGGTGTTTTCTTGGAGTGGGTTTGGGATCTTTTTATACTCTTTTATTTATTTTCTGTTCCATACTTACGGTGAGCATGTCGGGATACAGTACGTTCACGTTGTAGCATGCCGGACAAGCACACCGTTGTTTTACCTGCTGCATCTACATAATATCCATGTCTTTGAATAATTATTGTTACTTGTTACTTGATTAGTGATATCCATTACATATGCAACTGTTGTAAATTTAGATCAACCTTTTTTTTTGTTTTTGCCGAGACTAGAGTGCAGTGTATGTCGACCACTCAGACTCTGGCAAAGCGTATTCGGCTTATGAGCAATGGGGACTCCAAACCTCAGATCAATGGACATTCCGGTAAAAAGCACAACCCTATTCCCTGGGTCGACGTGAGTGACGACGAAGGCAGGCGAAGGAAAATGCCCTACACACCCAACGGATATTCTGGGCAAGGAAAAAATGCTCGACGGAAAAAGGCGCGTCAATCTTCCGGTGCGGAGGTGAATGCAGTCAACGGAATCGGCGCGGGGTCAAGCAACACGGGACAGCTGCAGGAACAACGAAAACAACTCCCCATTGCAAACGGTATGTGTGCTTACTTATGCACGCGTATTGGTTATTGAAAAGTTTGGCGTAGGTAGGGATGCCCTAATACAGGCGATACGAAATAACGATGTCACGGTTCTCTTGGGCGAGACTGGCTCTGGAAAAACTACTCGTGCGTAATCGCTGTCTCCTATCGACAAGGTGGTGTTGATGCTCTTTGGCAGAGGTGCCGCAATATCTTCTTGAGTCTGGGGTAGCGGGGTCAGGGGTGATTGCCGTTACCCAGCCCCGCAAGGTCGCTGCCACTTCTCTGGCTGCCCGCGTAGCACTGGAGCAAAACAGCACCGTCGGAAATGTCGTGGGTTACTCCGTCCGATTCGACGAACGTTCTAGCGCGGAAACACGCATCAAGTATATGACTGACGGGATGATCGTTCGCGAACTATTGTCAGACCCGTTGTTGAGCAAATACAGTGTGGTAGTGGTGGACGAGGCACATGAACGGACGCTGCGGACTGACCTCTTGGTTGCGAATCTGAAGAAGATATTAAAGGAGAGAAATGGTGATGGGGAGGTCAATGGCAAGGGAAAAGGCAAGGTAAACAGAGTGAATCCTCTCAAGGTTGTCATTATGAGCGCGACTCTGGACGCAGAAAAGTTTAGCAATTTTTTTAACAAGTAAGTTTCATTCCTTTCCTAAGAAAGGTGGTAATAAATATATTACGCAGCGCAAAAATACTGTACGTCAAGGGACGACAACATCCTGTCAAGATATATCATTCGTTAGAGGGACAATCGGATTATGCAGATTCTGCTCTGCGGACATTCTTCCAAATACATACGGATCAGCCTCCGGGGGATGTTCTTATATTTTTACCAGGTTTTTGTTTTTCAACACTGTCATCATCGAAGCATGCCTCATACTCTCAGCCCAGGTCAGGAGGATATTGAAAGTCTAGA
>QMFE01013599.1:0-12134 GCA_003314665.1 Tricholoma sp. MG77 | reverse complement strand
GGTGGCTATGCATGAGAACCATACAAACCGCTCCCATGCCTCTCACGCTAACGTTGATGCCAACCACCACCACTACCAACGACACATCTGACAACCGAAACATGCCCATCACCCGCTCATCCGGCACCAAGACTCATAGCAAGACCAAATGCAAGGCATCACCCCCCCGGTCAACGGCATCGCAGACCTGAAAGCGTGTCACGTCACAACTCGACGATGACCACGTGATTAAGAAGCAACGAAGGGGCAACCAGACAGGAGACAAGGAAGCCAAGGAGGCGATGATGAAGAAAAAGAAGAACAAAGGACAATCAACAAGGTTAGTATACGCCTTCCTACTCTTACATATTGATATTTTCTCTACCCTACAGAAAAACATCAAGCGATAAGGCTCGAGCCAATGACGTGGCAGTTGCCCACCTCACAAAGTAAGTGTCGAATTATATATATCTTAATTTCTAACATGTTTTTTTACAGGACTGAGCTTGCACTCAAGCGAGGTGGCATCACTGTCGCTCCCCCCCGTCGTACCTGTACCACTACCGCTACCACCATGACACTCCCGCTGCTGCCTGCTATCCAACTCCAGGGCCGTCGACGACGATCCGATATCCCCCAGGTAGCCAGCTCCGAAGGCAGCGACAATGACAGCAGCGACGGCAACGAGACAGACGATGACGAAAGGAGCAGTAGCGACCGCAGCAGCAGCAGCAGCACTGGCAGCAACACCGGCAGTAATGACGATGCAGGAGGAGGGCGAGGACGAGGATGACGACGACGACGTTACCCAGGAGAAGACCAAGGGCAAGAACAAGAACAAGGACAACACCACGGATGGCCGCAACTGGGACAATGGCGGCACCAGGAACCAGGCAGATGATGAGGCGAACAGCAAAGGCAAGCAGAAGAGGGGTAAGCAGGGCAACGACTCGACCGATGGCAGGACCATCGACAGGGCCAACAACGACAGCTGCAACAGGGGCAACAATGCCACCGATGAGGCCAACGACAGCCACAGCCGTGCCAATGAGAGGGCCAACAGCACCACCACCAACAACAACCGCCATGACAGGGCCAATGATGCCAATGATGGGGCCAATGACGCCAATGATGGGGCCAATGACGCCAACGACGGGGCCAACAGCCGCAACAACGACAGCCGCAACAGGGGCAACAACGCCACCGACGAGGCCAACGACAGCCACAGCCGCGCCAATGAGAGGGCCAATGGCACCACCACCAACAACCGCCATGACGGGGCCAACAACGCCAATGACAGGGCCAACAACGCCAACAACAGGGCCAACAACGACAGCTGCAACAGGGGCAACAATGCCACCGACGAGGCCAATGACAGCCACAGCCACACCAATGAGAGGGCTAATGGCGGCACCACCACCAACAGCAACAGCTGCAATGGCACCGACAACACCATCGACAGCTGCAACAACGCCAACGACGGCTGCAACAATGCCAAGGACAGGGCCAACAGCAGCACCACGAACAACAGCTGTGACGACGCCAACAACGCCAATGATGGTGCTGCCCCTCACTCGGTTAGTCATGGTAAGACTTTTATCTTCATTATCATATTGGTGTAGTAATGCTCAATTTTAATTACATGCATGCATTAGTAGATGTTCACATGGTCAGTCCACCAACAAGTCCATCTCGGAATCTTCAAGGAGCCTCTCAAATTTTGGGGGGGTTTATTCATGGTCAGGCTCTTGGAAACGTATTCAATCTTGCAGATGCTTCTGATCTTCAGATGGACCTTGACCTTACACTAGCTGTTCCTGGAAAGGTCTACATCTATGAGTCAGTGTCTGATGTTGCCAACTTGGATCCTACCAAGGTCAAGCCACAGCGGATTCTCAAGGCTGATGTCTCACGAACTATTGAGCCTATTCTTACTAAGTTGGGTCGGAAATATTCACCTATTTGCAGTGAGTTGATAATCTATTTGGTCATCTTCATCTAAATTATTATATCAGAATCAAATATACGGATTCATACTTATGAGGACAATGAATGGACCATGAAGGGTAAATATGTGACTGCAATTGATGACGATGAAAAAATATCCTGGATGAAAATTAATCAAGATCATGTTTTACCAATGTGGCTGGTAAGTAGTATGGATTGTGTTTCAATAAATATTAACTATTCTCAATAGGAAAATGATGAATTCAGAACTGACTCTGCAAATACACCATCAAGTGCCCGAGTTGGAACTCCTGTGTCTAGTATTTTGAGTCACCATTCTGGCCAAAGAGCATCTACTGGCCCTTCACTGTCTGCAGGTTATTTCACTGAGCTTTTGGATCATCTCGGCATTCCACTTCATCTTGGAGACCAATCTCAACGATCATTGCGTTTATCCTATGAACAGTACAAGGCTTTTCTCACTGCGATTCCAGTTTTGGAGCAAAAGTGGAAGGACGGTGGGTTACCATATGACCGAAAGCCTACACATGAGCATGTGATCGAAACCATGCAGTCCAAGACCTTCTGGTATGCTTATATCCAAAAATATTTCCCCCATGTGTCTGAGTATGGTGATATGGTTGCTTGGCTGGAGGGTGGTGAGGATGCACCATCTGATGTTGAGGTGTGGGGAGTAGAGAAGGCACAATATGGATTTGGGGATCTTGATTTGTATTTGAAGAGAGGGGGGCAGGTCTGGTTTCTGAAAAGGAGTTGAATGGAAAAAAGAAGAGTATGAAAGGAAAGGAAAAGGTTTTAGAGGAAGGATCTGGAAGTAAGCATAAAGGGAAGGGGAAGGAGAAAGTGAAGGAAAAGGCCAGGAGCTCAAAGAAATCCCACAAGTAAGTAGGATACAGAAAATTACTGGAAGAGCAATAATAAATTTGGTGTTTAATTTTTATGCTAGACAGTGCTTTTTATTTTCAACATTCACGTTGGCTGTCCTCAATCTTCTTCAATCATTTTCCATCATTTTTTGGACTATTGGAGCACTGGCACTTTTGCCACAGACTACTGCATCACCTGAGATGATGCCATTTCCTGATATTCCCTTTGATAAATTCAGCCAGTTCATTCAGCAAAACTTTGACTCCACAATCTCACTGGCCTCAGTTTTGTGCATTTTATTCAGTCTAACAGAAAATCCAGAGTTGCTTGCTTTGCATGCAAGACAACAAAAAGGCAGATATGAAGGTGAAAACAGCATTACTGTCACAGCTTGGATAAAATGCCTATCACGATCAATCCAAGACAAGCTCACAGTCAATTTTCTCAAGGAATCAAATGATGCCTCCAGTGATTATAAAGTTACTGCATTGGGCTTGCAATTGGATGCAATGGCAAAATTGTTACAGCTTCATCCAGGAAGCAAATCTGGAAAAGTCAAACAAGAATTCAAGCCAGTATCCTACAAAGCAATAGAAGGCATTCATATGATCTGCCCTGATGTTTTTCAATGTGAGACACTGTCTTGCAAACCCCGTTCACTACAACAGGTCACCAGAATTCGTGATATACCACTGGTCACATTGGTTAAAGGATTTACTATTTATGAGGAATGTCCAGTACTCACTGGGAAATGCACTGAGTGCAATACCATGTATTATGCTGATCATGAACATGCACCTATGGGAAGCAACCAAAGCAAACATTCCAGAGTATACCTAAACTCTGCACAGTATCTCAAAGTTGGCCAAAATTTATGGGTGGATTGGTATTTCTCTAATACTGTTTTGAGTGGGATATACCACTTTCATGCATCAGCAGCTGCATATGCAGACTTCTGGAATGATGCAGTCTGGAAACTCCAGCCAGGAAACTCCAGAAAAATAACTCGCCGCCAAATCTGGCATACATTTGTTCAAGAGTCCATCCGATCTCTTGCCAGTTGTTCTCATGTAAATATGGAGTTGGAAGATGGTCTTGCATTGGCTCAGGTTACAAAACAAGCATTTGCAATTCTGGGTGATAAAGGGATCATCAGAGCTGCAGACAAACATCACTGTTCAGAATGCACTCAGAAATACAAAGCACAAAAAGACCAGTTCTCCTTATATGATCCTGCAGCAACAGTTGGAATGGATGAGAATGAACTTGTTCCAAGGCTTGAAGTTGAAATTGAAGACAGCCAGCATTCTCCAAACTCTGAGTCAATACAGCAATCTAATACAATGCAAACCTCTGCAGATGACAATGCTGATGTGAGAATGGTAGTACTTGATGGACTGGTTGTTGGCCCCAGTGTGCATTCTTCTTTATAAATAATATATTCAAATCTGACTATGTTGCTAGTTTTGTGCTTATGATAATTGTGAAAATGAACTTGTGAATTCTTGGGGAGGTGTTTTTTGTGAATTGCATCAACATCAGTTTGGTGCAAGGTGTCATGTTCAGAATTGCACAAATTTTAAGGTTGCTGGGACAAAAGCTTGCTTGACCCATCAGGATCTATGGACTAAACATGTTCAAAAACATAAACACCAGACACTGCCTGGTGCACGCAGAGTTTTTTGGCAGCAGACTAGTCAAACAACCCAACCAGCACATGATGATGAACCTATGGAAGAATTGCAACGGAAAACCTACTTCTCTCCTTCACGATTTTATTGTGTGGAGACCATCTGTGCACCTTGTGGTGTAGTGATTGCATGGGCAAAATTTCCCAAATCAGAATCACCCACAAACATCTTGGCCTTTTTGGAATCAGTTTTTCCTACTGAGGAATCAAGGCCTGATTATATTTGTATTGACAAAGCATGTGCTGTTCTTCGCACTGCAATCACAAATGGCAGCTGGGATCAAATCTGGAAAAACACCACACACTTTGTTGTTGATTCATATCACTATATCAACCATCGAACAACTGATTACCTATGCAGAAAATGGTGTAACCCAGCACCATTAGATGGCTCTGCACCTAACTTGGTTATTGTTGAGAAAGATAAGGATGGAAATAATAATTATAAATGTGCCTTCAATACACAGGTAAAGTTGTGCAGATTGTTGTTTTCTTTCATCTAACAATTACATTTTTAGGCATGTGAACAGCTTAATGTATGGCTAGGAGGCTTTGAAAATATTTTGAAAAGAATGGTGCCAGGTAATTTTGACTGGTTTCTTCATACAATGTTATTTTACCACACCAAACATGTGATTGAGAAGCAGAATAGCAAAAAGAGAGGTAATCAGGATGGTAGTGACTCTGATGGTAATGATTTGGATAGTGATGATTAGATGACCTATGCTGGAGGATAAAGGAGAAATATTTCTACTTTTCTGTAACTCATCCACACAACCAGGGAGTGTGCAATAATGACAAAATACAGAAGGGATATCTTGATGATGCCAAATTCCACATAACAATTGAACTTGACCATCTAATAATGACAAAAAATATAGAATGAATATCTTGATGATTCCATATTCCACATAACAATTGGACTTGATCATCCAATAAGAGTGTGATAATGACAAAAATACAGAAGGGATATCTTGATGATTCCATATTCCACATAACAATTTTACTTAATCATTCAATAAAAGTGTGACAATAACAAAAATACAGAAGGGATATCTTGATGATGACTTAATGATTTTACTTGATCATTCAGAGTGTGTGACAATGACAAAAAAAAAAAGCATGTCTTAATCAACTGGAGAGAGTGTGTCAACAACAAAGATAGGGCATTACCCAGTGGCCACTGTAATGTCAATATATAACAGAACTATATTCCATATATGGTAGATCACATGACTTTTCAAGCTCAGCTTAAAAACCCAGAAAGAGTATATAATATCACTAGGCTCCATATATGGTAGGTCACATGACTACACAATGTCATTTTCAAACTCTGCTTGAACAACTGATCAAAATAATATATAACATCACTATGTTCCACATATGGTAGATCACATGACTATACAGAGGTCATTTCAACCTTACCTGAAAAAACTGGTCAGAATGGTATATAACATCACTATATTCCAATCTAGTAAGTCACATGACTATGTAAACATCATTTTCAAACTCAGCTTAACAACCCTGGTATATAACATACTATAAGAGATTCCAAAAGTTCCACATATGGTAGGTCACATGACCACAAAGATGTCATTTTCAAACTCAGCATGAAAATCTGGTCAGAATGGTATATAACATCACTATAAGAGATTCCACATATGGTAGGTCACATGATCACACAGATGTCATTTTCAAACTCAGCATGAAAATCCGGTCAGAATGGTATATAACATCACTATGTTCCATATATGGTAGGTCACATGATTATATGGGTGTTATTTTCAAACTCAGCTTGATGATCCGGTCAGAATGATATATAACATCACTATTCCAGTGGGAATCCTCCAGGAATAGTGGGAATCCTCCAGGAGTACTGGGAATCCTCCAGGAATACTCCAGGAGTACCGGGAATCTGGTGGGACTCCCGGGAATCCTCCAGGACTCTGTGGGGGAGTGTAAAGTTCAGCTGAATTATATTATATGGTCTTGTGGAATCCTATAACTGCATGGCTTTTGAAATTTGACTCATTGGAACATAAGTTATAGCCTTAAAACCATCAAAATTGTCACTTCCACTCCTACTTATTTCATTTCCTAACAAATAGAATTATAACCATTGGCAAGTAAGATAGGTAACATAAGGATAATTTACTATATATTTATGAGCACCTAATGATTTGTGGTGCTCGACGTGCACTGTTGATGGAAATGAGCAGCAGGGCCCCACCACAACCACCCATGGTGATGAATGACACACCACCTGCCCCCAGCCCCACAAGCAACTGCTCAGGGGGTGGATTGCAGGTGGAACAGCAAGAGACAACCACAACCACAACACCAGTGCCACCAGCAAAAAATGGCCACAGAACACCCCAACAACAATGGACGACCCAGCCCCCCATGCCTGCAAGCAACTGCTTGCAGGGTGGATTGTGGGTGTTAGAAGCCAATGATGACATTGGCAAGCACCAGGCCAGGAACAAGCCACCACCAACAACAACAACAACAGGGATGGGGACAGGGACAGGGACAGGGACAGGGAGAAAAGGATGACAACAACAATGGGGACGATGGGGAGGCAAACAACAACAGGATGACAAGGACAATGGACAATGGAGCACCTACCCCACACTGATGAGCAACTGCTCATCAGGTGGATGGTGGGTGCACCAAGGCCATACAACAAGGGGCCAACACCACTGGCAGGGATGACAACAACAACAACACTGCACCAGCACCAGCAACAGGAGGTGAACAATGAGGGAATGACACCATCCCCACAAGTACTGCTTGTGGGGTAGATTACATTATATTATATTATGTACTGATTTGTATACTAAAAGACTGGTTTATAATTATTTGAAAAACTATGCAACTGGCAGCTAGACCACTGCTGTGGAAGCTGAAACACAGACTGGACCGCAGTTGGGTCCAGTTCAGTTGCCAGTTTTTTTTTGGTCCATGCAACTGGACTTTCAAACACTAAATGAAAACAGGAGGGTGGAAATACACAATAGGGAGAAGACAACAAACAACACGGAGGGGACAACAAACTACAATGAAAATGCAGGGATGACTAACAAAAATGCAAACAGGGGGGTTACAACAAACAACAACACTGACAACAATGTACTGTGGGATAATATACAACACCCCACTCCCACATTTGTGGGGTCTTTTTTTCTTCTTCTAGCTTTCTTTTGTTGCAATGGGCAGCTTACTGCATCTTGCAGGCATTGTTCAGTTTTTTTTCTTTTTCTATTAGCAACACCCCACCACTAGTGTTTAAAGGTTCAGTCCATAGGACTGAAGACTGAACCAGACTGAACTGTGGTCCACGGTTCGGTCCATGCAATTTTTCTGAAAAAATGATTAACCGAAACTGTTGGTTCAGTTAACGGTTCACTTGTTTTGAAAACATATGAAAACCACTGTAAAACTGGTTTGAACCGGTTACAACCAGTCTTTTTGCATTACATATGAACTAATGTACATATTATATACAAGAGACTAACTATGAGGGGAGATGTCATGAGAATTGGTGGGGTTTATATATGTTACAGTAATTGTACATGTTTGTTCACAGTAAACAAACACATAATATGTGTTGTTTGCATCATGCATTGACACATTTGTTTGCATTACATGTTGATGCATTTGTTTGTGTTACATGTTGATGCATTTGTTTGTGTTACATGTTGATGCATTTTGTTTACACTCTCAGCCTAAAACCACCACCTTGTGTGAGGAACCACAAAAACCAGCCCAAGAAATGTCATCAACATTTCTTGGGCCATATGTAAGTTTTGTTTTTCTTTCTGTTTAATCTTATTTCTTTTACTAACAATTATTTTCTTAGTTTTGTTATCTTTTGCTAACAACATTGCCTAGCCACTATGTGATGCACCTGGGCCCTCGCCACACCTCACCCATGCCCTACATCACTGCTGTGAGCCTCTGCTCGCAGGGTGGCAATAGGCCCTTTTCTGGACCGTGATGACCACATGAACAGCAAGGATGACAAACAGCATGACAAACAGTGTGGGCGACAAATGGCAGGGATGACAATCGACAGAAATGAAGAATGATGGGAATGGCAAATGACAGGGATGAAGGATGACAGGGATGACAAATGACAGGGATGACAAACAACAGAATGATGTCCATCATCATTCTGGCCCTAGGTGAGTTTTCTTTTCTTTTCTTTTCTTTTCTTTTAACTAACTAATGGTTTTCTCTTTGTTCTTAGGTTCTACATACACTGTAACGACATCCCATGCCCAACCACAGCACTCCATCCTGAGCCACTGCTGCAAGCCCCTGCTTGCAGGATGGATGGGAGGGTGCAATGACGACAAACAGCAGTGATTACAAACAGCCAGGCCAACAAATGGCGGTGACGACTAATAGGGGGCAAAAACAAACAGCGGGGATGGCAAATGGCAGCAATGAACAGTGGCAAGAACACCAGAACCCCCACCCTCACTACAAATGTGAGAGGGTGGGGCCATTTTTCCTTTTTCTTTTTTTTTGTTCATTCTTGTTTTCTTTTTGTTTTTGTTTTGTTGCTAAACCCCACTGCTGCAAGCACCTGCTTGCAGGGTGTGAATGTAAATAATTTTATCTACTATATAATACAATTTATTTAGAGTCAAAAACTGGTAGACTGAACCAATTAGGACCAGTCCTAATCAGTTCAGTTATGGTCCAGCTGACTTGGGGTACTGGTCTAGGCCAGTTATGGTCCCAGTTAACCCTCTTAGAGGTCAAAAAACCGGACCAAACCAAACCTTAAAATACTACCCACCACTGTGAGCACCTGCTCACAGGGTGGATGTAACTTGTAAGTCTGCAGACTCACGACAATACTAACACACTTCATTGTCGGCCCCCAATCGGTATCCCAATCCCATATACCAACTCTTCATTCCTATACCATTGACAACACTAATATCCATGACTACACCAACATCCATGACTCCATCATCGCAACAGTCGGGCGCCGCTCGGCACCCGACCACCACCACCAATGACATCAGCGACATTCCTGATAACGCGTCACCGACATCATTACCTGAGCAACCAATGCTCCACAAGACAACGGATGAGCCCAATGCGGCTCTCAAGAAACACACGGCGTGCCTGATGCGGCCTTTTTCTTACATGGTCCAAAGGTCCTTTGATATAGACAATTATTTTTTTTATTCAACCTTCGTTCCCACTTCTGTGTAACAAAGGTATAAGTTCAGCCTTCACCATATGACCATACTTACTCTGGGTCCCCTCAATCTCGTTTGCCTCAATTTTCTTCACTGCAATGTTGATCTCATTGTGCATTTGAGCCTTGCATTTTTTGGGAGGAGGCAATGGTTCATCGCTTTCAACAGCTGAATCACCTGCAGCAAGAGGTTCAAACAAGGCTCCATCATGGTCGTCACCCATCTCAATGTCACTTGTCTCTGCAATGGAGGTGAGGACAGAGTTTTTGTGGTTACAGTGGGGTGGCCATGGCTTTGGAGTGAAGAGTGGACAGGGAGTAGCATCAACAAAGTCCTCATTGACCATGTCGGCATGCTCGAATTCAGCGGCATGGTTGATGCTCTGTTGCTGGGCCTCTGCATGAGCTGCCTTCACCTGAGCTTTTGCTTCATGCTCCTGTTGGACCTCAGCCATGGTTTGACGCTGTGCAGGCTTGGCAACATTTCCTGGGTGAGCTGTTTTGTTTCTTGACTGGGTTTCCATCTGATGTTGACAGCAGTTGTAGGTATGACAATGTGGTTAAGAGATACAACATTGAATGTTTTTGACAAGGTATGTGACAGTTTTGTTTTTGCCAGCAAATTGTGGTAATAATCAAGGTACGACTCTTAGGACTTTGACAAGTTCAACTTTACCATGGTACCACTCCCCTTGAGTCCCAAAAACAGTTGCTATCTCATTCACCTCCTGTGACCTTCCCCTTGCTCCCTAGCTCTTCATTCATGGTTGTACACTAGATTTTATACTCCCACAATACTACCAAATTGAAATCTTCAAGTTCATAATGCCCATACACTTGGTTCTCCTCCTACCCTCGCGTGCCCCTACTGGCCTTGACACTTTTGTAGTAAAGGTGGATGCACTCAGCACATACTAGCTAAGCACCACACAGATGGATGTGAACCACATGGGTCTAATCCATCTCTCCTGCCATCACCTGTTCCCTCCTCATTGCACTCATCTCCTCATAAATTTTACTATGAACAGGCTCCAAGCCCCATTCCATTTGAATCTATCATGCTTCCTCCTTCACATGAAGAAGTCAATACTGCAAACCCTGACATCAACATCAATGTCGAACAGCCTCCTTTTGATTCGAATTCAACCCCACCTGACTTCTATGGTGACAAATTGAATGAAGATCTGCCACCTGGCAAGGATGCCATGGAACAGCCTGATCCCCCACATCCTCCACATCTTACACATAGCTATCACCCCAAGCTTGATGGTGAGTTGAGTGCTTTTAAGAGTACATCAACACTTATGATGATTATTTGTAGGAAAAATTTGCAATGAGAATGGAAATGACCTACCACCTCACTCCTCCTCCTCCTTGTGGCTCAGATCAGGGACATGACAACTGGACACCATACGATAATCGCCTTCAATTCAAAGTTGCTGACTTCCTGTTTCATCAGAATCAGATATCCACTGGGGATATCAACTCATGCTCAACCTCTGGCCTGCATCTCTTGCCATCCACAATGATGAACCCCAATTCTCTAACACTACAGATCTGTATAAGACCATTGATTCTACTCCCCTTGGTGACATTGCCTGGGAATCTTTTAGTTTACAGTATAATGGCGTGCAGCCTGCAGAAGGGGTTCCATCATGGATGCAAGCAGAGTATGATGTGTGGTTCAGAGATCCACGTGCTCTCGTTCATAACCTCCTGTCAAACCCAGATTTTAAATCTGATTTTGATTACATGCCATTTCAAGAGAAGACTACTGATGGAGTCCATTGGTTCCAAGACTTCATGTCTGGAAACTGGGCCTGGCGTCAAGCTGTAAGTTCATGCTATTATTTTTTTAACTCAATGCTAATTCTCATTGTATTGGGACATAATAGCAGAGGATCGTGAAATGCATGGCTCTGCCTTCTGCCCCATCATTCTTGGCAGTGATAAAACTACAGTATCCGTAGCTACAGGACACAATGAGTACTGGCTGGTTTATCTTTCTATTGGTAACATCCGCAATAATATTTGATGTGCACATCACAATGGTGTGGTGCTCCTTGGTTTTCTCGCAATTCCTAAATGTAAGTGTAATATTAAGCTCTAGTATCTTCGCTAATGCATCTGTCCCTCATTTAGCAACTAATGAATCCCGCAATGATGCCGGCTTTCGTAAATTTTGTTGTCAACTTCTACATTCGTCACTTGCCAAAATACCTGAATTGCTCAAACCTGCTATGACTACACCTGAGGTTGTTCGTTTTCCTGATGGACATTTCAGAAAGGTCATCTATGGGCTTGGCCCCTACATTGCAGACTATCCAGAACAGGTGTTGCTAGGCTGCATCATTAGGGCGTGACTCGGGTAACCCCCGGGTACAATTTCATGTACCCGTACCCGTACCC
>QMFE01013594.1:2907-16870 GCA_003314665.1 Tricholoma sp. MG77 | reverse complement strand
ACCTTTGGCTCATGGATACTCAGAAGCTCAGTAGACAATGTGCTCTCCCTTACCCACTTGTAGTCTCACTCAGAACTCTTCCTGTACACCATCATCTACCCTGCACCTGCAGAGCCATTCCCCATTGTCTAGCTAGCTATTAATATTATTATTTGTGGCATGATCATGATATAGTTATGTGAGTATGAAGTAGGGAGTAAAGGATATAGTTATCTGAGAAACAGGTAGGTGGAGAAGCATACCTTTTGCTGAGCTTACTACTAGCCAGAAAACAGAATAGCAGTGTACTATTGTCATATATACATGTAAGATTCATGTAAAAAGAATGAAGGGAAATGGTCAAGTAGGAGGGTATT
Source organism: Tricholoma sp. MG77 (assembly GCA_003314665.1). Taxonomy (NCBI): domain Eukaryota; kingdom Fungi; phylum Basidiomycota; class Agaricomycetes; order Agaricales; family Tricholomataceae; genus Tricholoma; species Tricholoma sp. MG77. The sequence goes on along the minus strand of QMFE01013594.1, from coordinate 16,514 downwards.
GATGTGCTCATCAACCGCGAGTTTGGGGGAAGTTTTATTTATTTTGTTTATGCTTGGTCTCATTTGGTCTGATAAGATATGATTCTGGTCGTGGGATCATTGATCAAGCTCAAGCCCCATACGAGCGGTTTGAGCGAATGGTTTTAGGAGCCTGGTGTATTACCATGGTCACAGTGAAGTGACATTTTGTCCTATTTGTACTTATGTGTTGAGATTACATGTCATTACCAAATGCACAAAATTCGGCCAGGGATAATCAACAACATCAGATCGTTGTAACAACAGCACTATGAGAACTGAGAGTCACTGAGTCAGTGAAAACATTGCATATATGTCTTGACCAATGGTAGGTAGATGAGGTAACAGATTTGGAAACCTCTGATAAACTTAGCTGTGCAAACCCCATCAGCTGAACAAACCTGCCCAACTCCGAATATAGATGTGAGTGTGTGAATTTGTGAGTTAAGTGAGCACTAAGATTTAAGCAGCATCAGTCAACATATAAGAAATTGAGAAACTAAACCTAAGTCGTTAAGAATCTGAGAAATTGAACCTAAGTAATTAACTGACCATAACTTGATGAAATGTCAGTTGCGAGAATCTATGGTACTAATGATCATATATTTTGTCATTATTATTTGTTAAGTATACAAGACATGGCAACTCATAAAAATATGTGGCTTAGTTGTAATACATGCCATTTTGGTATGGACCATGTGACTGTGGTATATAGGGTAGCAATGGTGCTGTAATTACAACTGTAATTATTCTGCATTTTTTTGGTTATTTATGTCTCACAGCCCAGTGACATGTCCTGGCAATAAATCCTGAATTCACTGATGCGCCTTATCAGCAACTTTGATTAGTACAACAGACCGAAAACTGATTATAATAATATAATGGGCTGACTAAGCCTCATAGGACCCATTCCCCACCTTGACACCGATGAAGCTCAGGCTATCGCTCTCTCAGGAGTAAGCTTTATCCGTGTTGCTTCATACTATATTAACGCGCCTTCAGACTGACACTCGCGGCTCGCCTGGCCTTGCGGACCATTATACCTGATCTCCAGGATCGCATTCCGATTACATGGCATACTTCACCATACCAACTCGCATGTTACATGCCATTCATATTCATGGCATACCTCTCACGCCGACAAGACTCTCATCTCATTCGCTTGCTTCTTCTTCCGAGTGTCTTGTGTGGCATTTTGGCTGCCACGTGTCGCTACGTTTGGACTATACCTGAGCTCAATGTTTATAACTGGGGTCAAAGTGAGCAAAGCTTTGTCATTGCAAACAGAGAAACCTTTCAATCTGAGAACATACCAAGGTCTTTTTGCTGGCTTCGCCATTGCCAAATCCCTAGAGTTCGCCTTTCATAAAGAAGGCATGCTTAAGGTCGGCGAGAGTCGGCCAGGTGTAATGAAAGGCAAAGAAATCGCAAACAATCATTCTCCTGTCAGCCATTCGGAACACCCGTTTATTGCGCAATGGCTGTATGATGCCACGGAAGTTATACATACAATGCGCGGTTTGAAATGGAAATTTGGACAGGGCATACACATACCAAAAGAAACAAAGCCCCAGGATCGGGTGACGTTCTTACGTGTTACCCTCATATCCTTTGTACAGAATTTCCTGCTTTTGGACCTGCTGGATTCGGCTATTAAGCTGTTCCCGGCTGTCGGTTCCCCGATGGGTGGAAGTATGTTCTATATGAACCTTCGGCCCGTCTCGAGATACATGGTGTCTACCCTTATCCACATGATGACCGGTACTTCCATACTAGTGGGGTTTGCCATGGTTTATGACCTCATCACACTGCTGGCAGTGTCCTTGTTAAACAGTTCTCCTGCGTCTTGGCCTCCAGTTGTGGACCATCCATGGTCTTCAGATTCTATGCATGTTTTCTGGTCCAAACGATGGCATCAATTGCTCCGACAGACGTTTCTCATCCTTGGGGGCTACCCTGGCAAATGGATTGCTGGTGACTTTGGATTGTTGCTCGGCACTTTCATGGCCTCTGGTTTGTATCACGAGTGTGCCATATACGCCATGGGGCGAGGTTTTGATCACACCGTTTTAATATTTTTCATGCTGCAAGCACCCATTCTGCTTTTAGAGCGAACGTGGAAAAGGCTGACAGGTCGACACGTTGGAGGACTGATGGGCAGGCTTTGGGTCTATTCTATTATCTTCATCGGGGCACAACCAATGAGTATGACATGTCCATATAATTCCTACAATCTTTATTGCTCACATGTTCCTTCTCATAGCCAACACATGGCATCTCCGTGGACTCGGTGGAGGGATGGTTATACCCCCATTCATAAGCCCGGTGCGAATTTTCCTGTTACCCAACATCCAGCATATGTTGCATAGATAATCGACAGTGAGAATCTAGATCTTCAACTTGAGTATCAATTACACAGATTATTTTAGAGCCAAATATATGAATTTAACGTACTACCAAGAGGATGGATCTTTAAATAACTTAGACCCCATAACCTACCATACCAGGAGGTCCAAATAAGAAACGAACAGTCCCCTCGTTGCGACCCAGGAGAGGTATATCATCTCCATGGTATAGTGCACTCGGATCGGCACTACCAAGAGGTTGTCGAGGTCTCGGCGAATGCTCCGTCTCACGCATGGCAATTTTTAATCGAATAAGTTGATCAGCTTTGTAGGGTATAGGCGGGGGAGCATGCGCTTGAGTCGACAATTGCATGCGACCAGAGAGATGTGGTGATGGCGATGAGGGGGTGCTCGGCGAAGTACTAGCAGATGGATTCTGCGCACTTTGGATCAAAAGATCGAGGATGTTGTGTGCAATATCTGTAAACAACGAAGTTAAGAAGGAATCCGAAGGGTTAGCGGCGAGAGCGTGACATCTACCTTCCAAGTCTTCCACTTGCGACTGAAACTTCTTCTCCCAATCGCCACGCTTCCCCAAGGATGATGCAATGTCCCTACTTGTTCGAAAGCTTTCTCGACTTGGGGATGCGGGTTGCTCGAATGACGACAACAGAGCTGCCACGTAGATGCTTCCCAGAGCTATGGTATGAGGGGGATACTGAATCGGGAGGAGTGTTCGGTGGCTAGTAAGAATGTGTAAGCATTTCGAGACATAGACGAGCAATATAACTCAAGCGCACCAGTCGATAGCCAGGCGCCAAGACAGCTTTGTCAACTTTTTGGTCGCTGTTACGAGATGAAATGAATCTCCGGGGAAAATAGGAAGTTGCGCTGAAGCACTCACCACCTACAGCTCTTCCAATCTTGATAACATAAGGGAAGGGCATTCTAGATGTAAAATTGAAGCATATTGTTTCCAATAGGAGCCTTTCTACGGCAAGCAGTCGTTGACGGTCGTGTTCAACCACCTGAGCAAAGCTGAATAAGACAAAAAAAATCCGCTGGATGCTTTCCCTTACCTGCGCATCCATGGAATCCAGATCAACCTCTCCACCGGGAAGTTTTGACTTGGCCGCGAGCTCTGGAAATCGGACCGCGTAAGATACAGCAAGCAATTCTCGTGGTTTCTTCAGAGTATCATGCATTTTTGTCGAAACGTAAAGAGAAGCTAACGACACATCCTGACGAGCACCATGAGTCAAATTAGACTGAGCAAGACCACGAAGATCTCACATGATAGTTGAAATCTTTCCGAGGGAAGAACAGGTGAAAACGATGGTAGAGGTTCTGTGCAGTGGCGATCGTCTTCCGGGGACTTACAGACGAGCATTCGCCTTAGCTTAGACGTTTCGAACGTAGAAGAAAGAAAGGAACTTACAATCCAATACGAGCACCGAGGGCTTCCAAGAACCCGCACGCATTCTGTCTGACCTTATCTTCCTGGGTGGCGGACAGCTTGCCTCGTTGCTTCTCAGAGAGCGACTCGACTTCAGCAGGCGTAAAGTAAGGATGGTGGTACTTGGAAGAGGATGCAGGGTGATGGGGTGGTGATGGAGTTGATTCCATTCTGATTCCTGGCAGTTGGGTACTATGTACTAGCCCATATTATGTGCTTACATACAATCAACGTCCTTCGCCATGACACCCGACACTTTCAGCCTCTTTCAATTTCACAAAAGCAAAGGAGTATTAATTCTCTGTATGTACATCACATATGCATACCAGAAACTAGCCAAGTTCTAACTGGCACGTCTCTAAAAATATGCTTCTAATAGAATTGCTCTTTCGAGCATAGTGAACAAAAAACTCACCTGACCCGTCGCATATTCTTCCAAGATCGTGAAGTAGCATGTAGGCGGCATTTGTGACCCGAGCTCCCACGCCAAATACTCGGGGTTCATGGACAGGATTAGTTGGGTACGGGTTGACTGGTAGTGATGGTCACAAAAAATAATCCAACAAGACGGTATGTGCAGGTTCCAACCAGGATAATTCGCTGTAGAAAAGCCCCCGTATCTAGTCGCGAAGGTATTGGCGGGGGCCAATAATGTGGGTAGGATGTAAACAGCCAGACTGTGTAATTGAAGCAGGAAAATCCCGTAATCCGCCTTGCTGTTATACTGGAAGCTGAACGACGCTCCAGGTGCAATGACGGCGCCACGGTGTTGGCGTAAGCCAAGTCAACAGTTGAAGCAATATAAAAATGGAGCGACGAATATCCATACCGCCTCTGGGACAGTCGGGCTATGAGACGATGGGGGGTTCACCACACATTCCTGTCGTGCATAACATTTTATACAGGCGTGTCAAACGTTAGCCATGAGTGAGTAGAGGTAATATCCCCCTTCCAAGTTATGAGCCACAACCAACATCAAGGAAACGCGGTAGTGGCAAACATCATATGGCGTCAGCAAGCTTGCATTGCAAGTTAATGGCTGCACAAGACATGCAATCAATGCATATTGTGCGTGCTGGTGCTGGTGACGCCACGACACTTCCAGGCGGTAAAAAATGCTCAAACGCCACGAAACGGTTAATCAGTAACGGATAATATTAAATCCTACTGGATGACAGAAACGCTAGGAAATTTTCACACCTGATACAGCTTCTGAGCCAATCAAAATTTGGCGAACGACGAAGACGGCTCTATCTATTTAGTTGCGGGCAAATGATCTAGAAAGTCCACAACAACAGAGGTTGCTAAGCAAAGTACATAAGATTGTTCTTCTTCTTGCTTTGCACTTTTCACCGCTGGTTAGCATTCGATCAATGATGGTCAGCGAAAACTGATACTCGCCTTCCGCGATTCCACCCAAGAAATGCTCGTGTCCCAATTTCGTCGCTCCCTCCCTTAACGCAATCATTCCAGCTTCGACACATACAGCCTTCAATTGGGCGCCGTTAAACTCGTCCGTACTCCTTGCGAGCTCATCGTAGTTGACGTCAGGAGATGTCGTCATCTTACGAGAATGGATTTCTAATATACGTGCTCGGGCGGTTTCATTCGGTAGGGGAAACTCGATTTTCCGGTCAAGACGACCTGACCGTAGTAGGGCAGGATCTAATATATCAATCCTGTTGGTGGCCGCGATAACCTGCAAAACATGTTTGGATCATGTATACCAATAAGTGAAGAACAATGAACCTTAATTCTTTCGTCACTACTAAACCCGTCCAGTTGGTTGAGCAATTCAAGCATCGTCCGTTGTACCTCGCGATCTCCACTCTTGTCGGAATCAAACCGCTTGGTTCCGATTGCGTCCAGTTCGTCGATAAAGATGATGGCCGGAGCCTTCTGTTTTGCCAACGCGAACGCATCACGAACAAGTTTAGCGCCGTCACCAATGAACATCTGCACAAGAGAGGGACCAGCAAGTTTTAGGTAGCACGCCTTCGTCGATGCAGCACAAGCACGGGCAAGAAGCGTTTTGCCAGTACCTGCCAAAGCAAACCACTGTGGGATGTGCAAAACATTGGGCAACGAAAACAAACGCACCTGGGGGCCCGTACATAAGACACCCCTTGGGTGGTTTGATGCCCAAGGTCTTGAACTTGTCGGCTTGTTCCATGGGAAGAACGATCGCTTCAACCAACTCCTCGATCTGCTTCTCCAGCCCTCCGATATCTGTATATGTCTCGGTCGGCCGTTCGTCAACTTCCATGGCTTTGACTCGCGAATCAAATTCAGCGGGAAGGGTGTCGAGAACCAGGTAGGAGTCTTTATTCACGCCTACAAGATCGCCTGGCATAAGCTTCTCGGGAGGGACGAGGCCAATCATGGGGAGAAAGACGGTTTGACGAGTGGAGGTCTTGATGACCGCACATTTGCCTTTGCGCATTGAGTTCAAATCCTGATTGGCGCCATCCTCTTGGACTTCCGGGTCTACATCCAGAATCTGGTTGAAGAGGTCAAGGAAGTACACCAGATTGTGACAAGCCATGGTCACCTCAACCACATTTCCAACTAAGTATGGGAGAACCTTGTTTTGTTTAATCTTCTCCCCGTTGTCGCGTATTTTCTCCTTCATGCCATTTTGCTCATGTTGTAATCTTTGAGTTTCCGACCTCATAACCTACTATGATATCAAAGACAACCCTTCACCCAATCTCAAACCACCCATACCTTTATATCATTCTCAATAAGCCGTATTCGTGTAAGGATTTCGTCGGTGCTCAGAGCCATGATGTCCTCTGGGATATCTGCCCAAGTCTCCTCTGCTGGTGGATCGGTATCCATTGCTTCGGCATCTGTAGGTTCAGACGAGGCAGGTTCAGCTGCTGGCTCCTCTGGCATCTTCTCTGGGTTTGGAGGAGGATTGCTAGGAGGAGGTGCAGATGACATATCGAGGAGAATTGATTATATTTAAAATAAGAGATTGACGTCGCGTTTGAAGGGACACGCGTCCTGCTACCCTAATAAGAACAAACACAGCCCATGTCGGAGGCGGCAACCTCGGGACCCTCTGCTGAAGAAAAATCGCGCTACGAAACCCTCAGGAGCGAGCTTATAAAGGCGTTACCGAAGAAGCGGACAGCGGACAGGGCGCTGGTATGTTGATGAATATTCAATTTGTGTTCTACCCCTCATGCCACTTCAATTCTTAGGCTCAAACTGAGCTCACGATTTATAACATCGAAGAATCTTATCTGACGGAGACTGTAGCACACGGCGGAGGGAATGTTATACAAGGTTTCGATGGGTACCTCAAGAATCAGACTGTAGGGAGGAAGAAATACGAAGTCAATGAAAACGATAGGTTGTTTTCGAGGAGCAGTCTGACTTATCAGAAGGTGCGCCCAATCCCCTAGCAAGTCTTCTGCATACCATCATTCGCAGCTAACGCGTCTTTTCAAGTCTCTCGATCTCATGTGTGAACCCCCCGAATTTTGGGCTGTAACGAATGATGACTATGTCAAGCAACCCACACCTGGAGTCACGACGGTGGTAGTTCCTCCTGCAACAAGGAATCAGGAGATTTCAGTGGCCCAGCAAAAGCGATTACGCGATAAAGATTATCAACGAAGGAAGCGTGGTGTTAGTTTGAGAAGTGGCGACAGTGACGAAGATATCGTTAGTGCTGCAAGCACGACTTCCCGGAGACCAAGTAAGAGGGCACGACTAGCTGACGAGGATTGATGTGTTGCTTGTGTAAGTCGCCACATCGTCCTAGATAGCAGACGGGCTGAAAGGGACGTGGACAGATCAATATCATTGCATATAATTTATACCTCCACGCTGTACTATACATCCAATGTTCCCAGTAGTGCCTTCATGCCTGCCTCATTCGTTCCACCTCCGTCTGAGTCCGCCGCCTCGATACACCGTGAAATGGCTATAATTTGTTTCACTTCTTTTGCGCTGACCCATACTCGGCCATTCATGCCAACTGCTGCTTCAAGAGGAAACCTAGCGCCAAGAAGAGGTAACAGAAAATGTTGTGGATCCAATAATCTTGCCCTTGGATTAACTTCAGTCCACCACCGTAAAATGAGAACTCACTCGCGACACATTTTGAGGCTACATCTAACCAGAAAGCCACCCTTGACTTCCCCAAAACCCTCTGCTTTTCTTGTCTGTGCGTCGAAGCACTCCAATTCAGGCTCCATGTCTTTATGTGCTAATGAAACACGAGCATATACAAGACTTCCAACCTACCACCGCTTCGCAATAAATATCGTATTTTTAGTAGGTTGAACATAACATCGTGCCTTTAAATTTGGTTTATTCCGCTTCGTAGCACCCTCGAACGCGAGGCCGTCCAACGATGCATGGTGTGCAGCTCCAATGTCGACACGGAATCCTTCTCCTAGTTTTTGTGTAACTATACCAATCACAAGTTCCTGGGGTGCAGGCACATACTGTGATCCAGCAGCTATTCAGCGGTGTACTTTCCCAGAACGACGAAAAATACGAACTCTCCTCGAGTTACTCTCAACCCACCACTTGCTTCTATTTGACGAATGATTCAGTATGCCAGCTCGTGTTGTGATGATGCTTGACCCTGATCGATTGGTATTTGAAGTCTGGAGGAGACCTGGTCCAAGTTTTAGTCTGGCATGTTGTGCGGGGACATGAGTGCCAGGAAGGACGGTAGTCATTGATTTACAAGTGCAGAAGTATGACGTAATTTCAAGTTGTACTTCGAGTCAAGTGTACCACCACCAACCACCGCAATCGAACCAATGACAACACCGCTCATGGCAGACTTCCCCGAGTTAGTTCATCTATCGTAAGGTTTCTAATTCCACTCCGTACAGTGAATTACCAACAAAGGTGGGCAGACGGGAAGAACTCGAGGATCTCCTAAACGATCCGGTTTATTTCCAAGCCGTCTTTCATTCCTTGGATCGTGTCAAAGCATTATACCAATCCCAGGCCGAACTGGGCTTGGCAAACGAAGCCATAGCTAGTATGTTCTGATCAGTCCACAGTTCCATTCTTATTGATGATTATCTTCCAGAGAACAATCTTAGTTTGCAAGATGATCTGTATCAATTACGATCGGACACTAAAGATGCATTCAATGATGCGAAAGCGTTAGAAGCTCGGTGGAAAGAGGTGGAGAGAGAGCAACGAGAAGTTTATCAGGTTTGTCCCTCCTTGGAGTCAACATACGAGGCGATAATTCTTCGGTCTAGCGTTTCACACCACAGTTTCTCCTCCTGCGTCTTAGGCATAGCATCACAGCACAAGACGACGCGTCGGAAGCGCTTGCTTCCGCCTTCATACACCAGCCACCACCACCATCGTCTGGTGGCACGGGAACACCTGGCGGGGACATAGGAATCGATGACTTTATCAAGGAGTTCAAAGATCTGAGAAAGGTTTATCACAAGCGAGTAATGTGGGGAGAGAGGTGGGCGAATGGACAGGTTGCTTGGAGGGATGACTGATGTGACTCCCTCCTTTATGTCCCTCGTACACGTGGAACTTTCGGTCAGGGATATGGACGACGACATATGAAGCTGATGAAAGGAAGTGTTCTGCTTGGTCAGGACAACTCTGGGGACGTCTCTGACAGAATTTTCGTCACAATGGGTCCATTTTTGCGTCGATGTTCGGCGTACTGACCATCCTGGTCCTAAGGTGTTCAATTTGCGCTGCTCAGGGGTACTGCCGCAGGCCCGTCCACGGTGATGGTAGCGGCCTCACCAAGCTGGGACCATATGTTACATGCCCTTGAGGTGTCTTTAATTTTCCTTATCCTCGCCCTCTCTCGCGAGATGATATATGCCCTAGTCACCTGTGTTTCCTCCCTCCGTGATTATTACATCTATATTTAATTTACAAACTATTTAGTAAGTGGCAATTGAACGTACTTTGTGCTCTGATTTTGAATACTAGTAGAGACTCGACGCATTCGCCGCCAGCCGCTCCTACGCCGTCCATGCGGCCTCAACTTCCATAACGGTATTAGTAGCAAATGGCCACAGCCGAAAGAATCGGGCGGTCACCTGTCTGTCAACTTTAAGCTACTTCAAGTTGGCCCGAGAGTTTGTCTGCGACATCGGCTTCAGAAGATACCATAGTAGTTGTACACGAGTGCGCGTGGCACCGCCAATTGCTCACACTCACAACGGAGACAAGTAACTTAAGCTTGGAATTCACCACCAGTTGAGCTCCGAGGAGCTACTTCATACTTCCCTCTGGTGTTATAACTTTGTGCACCAGGTCTGCCCCATCCCTTGTCTTAATTGTGTTCACTATATTGTTTATGAAATATGAGCACATCGTCGATGGATCCACGGAAAAATAAGTTCTAAATAATTTAACTACCGTGTCATATTTTACCTCCTTCCGCCCCTACCCTTCTCCATCCCAGCACCTCTCCCCAGCACCTCCACATCCTTTCCACTACCCTCATCTTCTCCGCCCGACCCAGGTCCGGGTTCTCTAAATCACCTACATCCTCCAAGAATCCCTCCCGCAGTCGCGATCGCGCGGGCAGGCAAGTCTCGGCGTATCTGCGGAGGTGCGTCACTGAAAGCAGGAGGAGCCCTGTGGTCAACGGGGAAATGGAGCGGGTTGCGAACTCTGGGTCGTGGTTGCGGTCATGGAAGCCTGGCTGGGAGACGAGGAGTCGCTCAGTTCGCCTGTAAGGATAATATGAATTTTAGGTGGGGGATTACTAAACGGCGATAGCTACCGCATAGTTGACCACACAATGCCCATCCTCCGCTTCCCACCATATTTGCCAATCCCCCAGGTACCCCTCAAGAGCGCGACTAGCGACCCGCCCGCAATATAGATAATGGCAAAGGCGGGTGCTACGCCGACAAACCCAAATGTCAATTCCTGTGATCTGAGCAATTTATCGATGCCCGCCAAGGCTTGGTCAATGTCCACCTAGTTGCAGCATTGTCAGATTTCCCCTCATTGAGTTGCTATTGAGGTTCTTTTATTACCTTGGCTTTTTGTACTTGAATGAACATGGAGCGAAGGAGCGTGCCACTGAGCGCGGACCTCAGGGGCTGTTTGATGTCTTCTTCGTACAATTCCAATACCGGGGTCAGGTCGCCGACCTTGATTTGGTTACAAAGCGTGGCTAGTTGTTCTGGTCCAAAGTTTAATCTATCTTTGGCTAAAGACAACGTCATGCGTTCTAAAGACTAAAGGAATAAATGTTAGCATGGTTAAATTACCAAGATGAGATCAAGACCTTGCCTCAAGATCGGCGGCGACGCCTTCCTTTCTTACGATTACACCATCCTCTCCCCCAGCGCGAATCGTTTTCAATACCTCCTTCAGTGGCTCGATTAGCCAGCCTGTAACAAACCCCTCTAATGTTTCCTTGGCATCGGTAACCACTTCTACTAAAGTTGCTCGAGAAATGTAGGCAGATCGAATAACATATATGCATAACGGAGGAAGCAGAAGTAATTTAGGCCACAAGAGGGTGAGACGAGACGGCCGGCGAAGATTTTGGACGCTTTGGTGGCCTGCTTGTTGAGAAGTAAAAATAACCCTTGATAGACGATTGATTTCCAGCAAAGTTTTATCCAGAGGTTCACCAGTATCTGGAGGGATAGCAGCAGGCGTAAAAACTGGCGGGGTATCACCTGCTAAAATACAACCCAAAGTGTGAAGGAAATCCTGGAAATTCCATGGTTGCTCTTTTACCACCAATGCCAGAGTTCCTCGCATCTGTGCAAGGCGTCCGAGTGCTTCTGCCCTATGGTCTCGTATTTTTTCCAGTTCCCTTCGTTTGAAAGTACATTCTTGCCGCCCCAGTTCCATCGGCATATTAGTTAGTGAGAACAAGGAATTTAGGCATGATGATACTCTATCCAAAGAAGTAGGGGTTTCTCCAATGTCAGTTTTGGGTGGAGCAAACAAGATAGTGGATGAGGCGATGGAGAAAGATTGAATGTTAATATGTGGAAACAACGCTTTGGTTAGTGCGTGGGAACGATGAGCATCCAGAGTTGGAAATAGCTGTCGCAATGAAGCAGGAGAGAAAGCCGATAGGCGAACGGGTATATCGTGGATTCGAAGTGTTTGCAAGAGGAAGCGCATGAGATTGACCAAACGAGAGGGAATAGCTAGAGTCATGGAAAATCAGCTGAATCCTTTAATTAAAAGTTGGGATGGGTCTACTTTGTAGTAGATACCACGCAACGTGTCGACGAGAACGCAGTACATCAGCCCACCATTCTGCTTCTGTTTCGGCATCTATGGCCTGGGATATGCAAATATCGAGGCTCTCTGAGTAAAGGCTAACCACCAGCCTACGGATGATAGCTTGCTTTAATGCGCCCTCCTCGGCGTCTACTACAGCACTAGCAGCCAAAGAAGACTTTTCGAGCTGCATCAAAAAGCCGATGGTGTCATTTACGAATGGGTCCGAAAGTGGCCTATTCAGAGACACTAAAAGTGAGCGTAAAGTTTGTTTGGCGGTTGTTTCAGGTGTATGTTGGAGAATTTCGCGTTGACTCGCAGCCTGAGGCCGTTGTATAGATCCAGGACTTGGAGGACGGGATAGATCCAAAGGTTTTAAGAGATCTTCAACAAATGGAGAAGGCATAGATATTGCCAGTGGAAGTACCAATTTCCAACCAGCTTTATCGCGTGACGTCACTGTCAGTCGCAGTGTGCACGTGGACTTGCCTGTGGAGTCGCGACTCCCGACTCGGATTGAACTGGCGTGGCGTGCCAACGTCGAGGCTCAGTACACCTCTCAAATAACACCAATTCATCAAGTGTTCAAGCCTCTCAAACAAGCCCCCTATCCCCCGCCTCAGAGTGTCTCAATGGGTGCTAGTAGTTCTCCCAGGCGGTGAGCTTAGATCAAACACCAACCCTTTACTGGACTTCCCGTCCTAGTTGTCTATTATGGTTGACACCTTTGTGTTTAAAAGGGTTCTGATGCCCTCGGAAGCGTCTATCCTCCGATTCTTGCGGGGAGGAGAACAAAGAACTTCAAACTTGTTCCGATTGCCACGCAAAAGCTCCTCCAGCATTTGTAAGGGCTGTTGTACTCGTGGCCACCCGTCTTCTTGTGGCTGAGATACATTATACTTGATGATATATATAAGTATGTGTGGATCCTCACAGATCCTACCCTTACCGACTCCAATTCTTGCGATTTCGTTCTTACCCTCTTTGGCCCTTTGGGTGAGGTGGTCTGGCTGAAATCGCGTTCGTATACCATGTCACTAGCCAGTGCTCAGCGCTCATGGTTGTCTAGACATCGTCCTATCCTCATTGGCACGGTTTTGAATGTACTGCTTTACGGGATTGCGATTACTCAAGTGTATTTATATCATATTTCCCTAAAGCGGTATTGGCTGGTCATCTTCATTTTCTCTAGCAACTAATGATGATCTACATAATGACCATTGGTTCCTGCGAATATTTGTAAGTGTGCATAGGTTTTTGCTACCATTGGCTTTATGCTGTTCTCTTCAGGTATATTTCTTGTTTCTCGGAGACACCGTCCACACGGTATCTAGGGTCATGTATGTCTACCATTCTCTGATTAAGCATTTCGGTAAAAATTTTGTCGTCATTTAATTCCAAAATTGATACCGTCCGAATCCTTAGGGCCTTTTCGGTAACCGGTTAGGGTAGGGCAGGTTAAGCTGGGAACAGGTTTCGGAAAGTCCCGAAACCAACTGAAACCTGATCAGTCGAGCTGTGTTGTACTGCTGCTGGGCTGTGTGACAACCAAATATATATTAGCC
>QMFE01013573.1:0-18474 GCA_003314665.1 Tricholoma sp. MG77 | reverse complement strand
TCTCGAGTGATTTTGTTGTCAAAATATTATTACATATGCATATGTACAACCGTACATATAGAATACATCCTGTAACCTGTCATTCATACTGTTTTCAATTTATGCTTCTCCCTGGTCCTTGAGGACTTGCTGATATTGATCCAACATTGCTTCTGCCATCTCATCTCTTCTCCTCTCTGCATCTTTCTTCTCGGCTCACTTTGGTGGTCCTTCTGCCAACTCTACCTCGGTGTCTTCCTCATCTAGATCATCAACATCATACTCAGGAGTCTCCAGTTCATCGAGACAGGACTGGAGCTCGTCGTTGTCGTATGTTCGGATTACATTGTGAATTGCCGCAAGTGCTGCAGGAAGATGGGCTTGTATTTCGGGTTTAAGATGGGGATTGTGCTGTAAAATTGCAAACCGGTTCTTTAGGATGCCAAACATCCTCTCAATGATATTGCGTGCTGATGCATGTCGAAGATTGAAGAGTTCCTTTGGATTAGCTGGACTAATAGATATAGGAATTAGAACAGTAACAATATTTACGAGAAAAGAAAAGGCACCGAATATCTGCCCGTCCCCATTCAGCAAGGTGATACCGTACGCCCCGATAGGGAGTAAGAAGTGTGGCTGCCATAGGAAATCCTGCATCGGCAAGGTAGAATTTACCAGGCTCAAGTTTTAAATCTGTGATATGGGAATCAAAGTACATTGTCGAATCAGAAACTGATCCTTCCCAACCAGTGGAAAGATAAATGAAATAGTGGTCAAAATCACATCCGGCGAGACAGTTATGAGTGATTTGCCCTTTGCGATCACGAGCCAGAGCTCGCTCCTCAGCTGTACCAGAGCTGATAAAGTGACTTCCATCCATTGCACCAACAGCATGGTCAAAAAATGGATGAAACTTGGTGTTATGCAGGATATATGGTGATATAGGAGCATTGGACCTTGGCTGGCAAACAAAGTCTCCGTAAAAGGGATCCGATGAGAAAATGAACAGCATTTTTAAGAAATATCTAGAACACAGTAGGTATATAGACACTGTTACAAAGGGGTAACATACTTTGATATTGTATCATTTGAGTGTTGGAATCGCTCAGCAGCATGACACACAGATACACCTGTAACACATCTGTATTAAAAAATTGCAACTTGCTCCTCCAGAGATATACCACGAGAGTGTCGTTCCCTGATTACTTGTAGATAAGCAACTAGGAAACGAAAGACATGCCTGTGAACTCCCAGTTCACAGCGGATGCGCTCTGGGTGGCCTTCCAGAAGCTCGAGAACCCATCCAGCACCAGATAAGGCAGATGTATGGTATGCCTGTTTATTGTACAGTGGATTGGTGAACACAATGATTGCAGCTATTACAGTGTTAACAAGAATTCCCATAATTTGAAACAACAGCTTTTGACGCTGCATACGATCCATGGTAGATAACGATGAAGATGATCAAAATGAATTACCCAATTAAGCAGAGTGACAGCATTTCAAATTCCGACAAGTTTGGTTGCAAAATGTATGTCAGGTGAGGACCCAATTTTGGATGCCGAACACCATCTTAGTAACAAACTCCTAGCTGTCCCAGGAAATTCCTAATTGTCTGAGTGGAGTCCGAGTAAATTCCGAGCAGAATAAATTCCTAGCAGTTTTCAAGCATTCATTCCGAGTAAATTCCGAGTAGTCCGAGTAAATTCCTAGCACGATCTCAGCAAAACCTAAACATCTCTAAGTCAACTAGTGATGATTACATAGTCATGTGACTTACCATATATGGAATATAGTGATGTTATATACCATTCTGACTGGGTTGTTGAGCTGAGTTTGAAAATGATGCTTATGTAGTCATGTGACTTACTGTATATGGAATATAGTGATGTTGTATACCATTCTGACCAGTTTTTTCAGCTGAGTTTGAAAATAACCTCTGTATAGTTATGTGACCTACCATATATGGAACATAGTGATATAATATACTATTCTGAACAGTTTTTTCAGCTGAGTTTGAAAATGACCTCTGTATAGTCATGTGACCTACCATATGTGGAACATAGTGATGTTATATATATCATTCTGATCAGTTGTTCCAGCTGAGTTTGAAAATGAGTGTAGTCATGTGATTTACCCATTGTCACACTTTTATTGAATGATCAAGTAAAATTGTTGCATGGAATATGGCCAGAGTGCCTCTTGAGTGTGGTTAGTAGGAGACAGAGAGCTCACCAGCAACCTGAGGTCAGCCAGGGAGCCTCATTATGTATTTTGTGCTTGAGGCATGCCTATGCTAAATACAAAATGATGTAGTAAAAATGTGCAGGTGGGTAGAGCAAGACTAGAGTACTACTATGAGTGAGAATGAGTGTCAGCAGACAGAAGGAAACCCCACTGTGGCATATCTCGGAGAGGGAGTGAGCGTGACCAGGAAGAAACCCCAAGAAAAGGGGTTGTCTTGGGTGTCACTCCTCTCTTATGGTGGTAGCAATAGGGGTACACACAAGAGTTGTTGACATGGTGACAAGTCTGTTCTGCATGGAGAAACAGGAACCATCAGCCATGATGGTTTGCACATGCTGCAGGGTGCATTTGTCTCCCAGTTGTCAAGGCTGTGTACTCTCTTGTTGGATTAGTGTAAACACAATTTTAAACCCACCCATTTTAGGCAAGGGAGGGGCTGTGAACATAGTTTACAAAAAGAAACTAGTTACAAAAAACAAAACCACAACTTACAATGGCAACATAAATTAGTCAATATTATTGCCCCTATCATCATCATACTTCTCTTCCTCAAGACCATTAGCCTTGTTTGTTTGTTTCTCAATCACCAGTCTTGTGTGCTGAAATAACATAACCAGCTAACATTGCTGGGTGTCATTCTTTTCAAACTTGATTCAAATCCACCCAGCCAAGCATTTAATTGTTTGCATGCCTATATTAATTTTACAGTTAGACACTTACTCTTTTACACAATGAATACCATACCTGGGTATTAAAGGCTCATTTGTAGTATTACTATTGCTGACCTTGTTTACCAGTATCCACAACTGTAAGGGGACAACTGATTATGGAACTCCATTGGACTCCTGATGGACCCCTGACACACATTATACCACCAACAACCTCAACACTACCACAATACACCAGAAGCGAGGTATCAACAAACTGGAGAAGCTCGTTGGACTCCTGATGGATTCCCGACTGAGGTCTGACTGACCCGCCACTGACATGGAGGGCACATAGGAACAGAGTAGGTGGAGGCATGTGGCAGTAGATGATGTGGGAGACATGTAGCACAAGCACTCACCTATAAAGGACTTATCCCTTGCAGGGGAAACCTTAGATAATTCTCTTTAGTTTTCCCTCGCAAGGTTAGTGACATTAGATGTATTATGTGATAACTAATTGACTTTGGTTTTCCCTTGCAAGGTCCATCAGACTCCATATTGATGCCATAAGGTTGCCCTTACAACAACTACAAGATTTGGTGCAGAGCCATTTAATGGTGCTGGATTACACCATTTTCTGCACAGATAATCAGTGGCATGGTGATTGATGTAATGATATGTATCAACAATAAAGCATGTTTTTTTTTCATATTCTGTCCCAGCTGCCATTGGTTATGGCTGTACAAAGCACCAAACAAGCTTTGTCAATACAAGTAGTCTGGCCATGACTCTTCAGTTGGATAAACTGACTCCAGGAAATTTAGAAAAACAGATATTATTACAAGATCTCCATTGCTCGATGGTCAAGATGACAATATTAATGTTGCCCCCCTATTGTAGAGGGGGGCACAGCTAACTACTTAATAAGGAAATACCGCTGCCTCGCGTGGATGCGCTTTGCCTGTAAGTACCCCCCCGCCCACAACAGTGGGTGGGGATGTCCCCTTTCCTCATCCCACACCCATTCCCTCTTCCTCATCTTCGTTGTTGTCCCCTCATCCCGCTGTCCATTGTCATTGTTGTCCCCTCATCCCGCCGTCCCATTCCCTTTGTTCCCATCCCCTCGTTCCTGTGTTTCCCTCCCCTTCATTCCCGCTGTCCCTGCCCCCTCATTGTCAGTAGTACAAGTTATCTGAAAAAAAAGATTGTTAGTAACAAAAATAATGAAACGAGAAAAGAAAAAAAGAAAAAAAGAAAAAAACCTATGGCCCAAGAGATGTATTGGGCCTTTTTTTGTTGTTTTCCTCCGTCCTTGTTGTCACTGTCATCTCCTCATTATCGCTGTCCCCCCATGTCGTTGTCCCCTTGTTGTCCTGGTTGTTGCCCCTGTAAGGGGACAACCCCTGGGTAGGATACCCATACCCATTCCATGTACATACTATTTTACTTCATAGTTATGGACTTATTCTCTTATTCCTTCTCATTACATTACATGTTTGTTATTGTTTGCCATAGCCTTATTCGGACAATTGGAGTAGCTAGAGTTCTCTAGTTCATTATTATAAAGATTTCCTCTGCTTCTAGCAATACTAGGCTATGCCTTAACCCTTACCTGTCTCTGATTGAGTTGCCTCTTATTGCTGCCCTTACAGCCCCCCATTCCATCCCAATGTTATCATTGAGCACCCTGCAAACAGGGGCTTGCAGCTGTGGGATGGGTGGGTGCTGGGTCGCCTTTGTTGTCCTGTCGTTGTTGTCAATAGTTTTAATTAGTACCTGAAATGTTTGTTAGTAACAAAAAAATGAAATGAGAAAAAAAAAACTTACATATGGCCCAAGAGACAATGATGTCTCTTGGGCCTTGTTTTTTTGGTTTTCCTTGTCGTTCCCCCCTCTCCCCACCATCCCATTGTTGTTGCGTCCTTTCATCATTGTACCCTTGTTGTTCGTTGTTGTTGTTGTCATCGCTGCCCCTTCCTTGTTGTCGTCTCCCCTCCTCCTCCTCCTCGCCGCCTCCCCTCTGTTGTCCCATTGTTGTCCCCTGTTGTTCCCCTGTGCCTCTGTCATTTCCTCTTCTGCTCCTCCCCATCGTCGTACCCCTGTGGTTTGTCGTTGTCATTGGGTTTCCTGTTGTCTGCTGTCCCGTCGTCATCAATAGTTTAAATTAGTACCTAAAAAACTTTATTAGTAAAAAGAAAAGAAGTAGGAAAAGAAAAATATATACCTGTGGCCCAAGAGACATCGACGATGTCTCTTGTGCCATTTTTCCATTTGGTTTGCCTCCTTGTCGTCTCCTTGTCATTCCCCATTGTCAAGTCGTTGTCATTTGTCGCTGCTGTCCCCCCTGGGTGCCACCTGTTGTTCCCCCCACTGCAGTGCTCCCATTAGCACCCTCGGCAGTCTTGGGCACTCCGTTGTCGTCCCTTGTCCTTGTCATCCCTGTTGTCGTCCCCTCGTTCCTGTGTTGTTGCTGTCCCCTCGTGGCCATTGTCCTCTTGTGTCCCACTGTTGTCCCCTTGCCCTCACCCTCATCATCCTCGTTGCCATTGTTGTCCCTGTCATCCCTGTCCCCTCATTGTTGTTGTTGTTGTTGTCCCCTTGTCCCTCATTGTCATTCCTGTTGTGCCCCCCGGTTTGTCATGGTGGTGGTTGGGGTATCCTCATTGTTGTAGCACCCGCTGTCCACCCTGTGAGCAGTTGCTCGCAGCAGTGGGGGCAGGTGCTGGGTGCCTTCATTGTACCCCTTCCATTGGTGTTCATCCTGGTTCCTGTCCCCGTTCGGCGTCCCCTTGTCCTGTTTGCCCCTTGTCTCGTTGGCTCGTTGTCTCCTGTCATTTTCCCCCACCCTTGTCGCCGGGGTGCTGGGTCGTTGTCGTCACCATTGTCCTGTCCCTTGTCCTTTGTTGTTGTTGTTGTTGTCATCCGGCTGCTGTGTCGGTTTTGTCGTCACCAGTAGTTTTAATTAGTACCTAAAAAAGTTTGTTAGTTAACAAAAAAGTGAAATGAAATGAAAAAAAAACTTACAGATGGCCCAAGAGATGTTGTCATATCTCTTGGGCCTTTTTTCTTTTTTTGGTTTTCCTTGTCCCATCATTGTTGTCCCATCCTCGTCCTTGTGGTTCCCCCATCCTTCTCCTCCTCGTTGTCCCTATGTCCTCGTTGTTGCAGTCCTGCCCCATTGTCCTCGTTGTGGTCCCCTCGTGTTATGTCCCGTGCAACCAAGCTCCATAACCCCTACCCGACTCCAGATAATCATGCAACATCGTTCCGTAGGTGCTACGCCTTCGCACATCCGCGCGCACTCAAGTGCAACCCGCGCGCGTACGTCCGCGCATGGAGCGCACGCTCGCTCGTCATTGACCGCGCATGCTCTCGCTCTCGCTCATTGCGCTTGTGCCATTCCCTCGCTCTCGCACCTTTGCGCTCGTCTCGGTCATCAATACTACCTCGTCTCCATGCCATCACAAGTCCATGTGGTATTACCCCCTCGCCGAACGATCTGCGCATCCCAATACGTTCTCGCATTTGTCCTCTTACTTGTTCAGTAACATCTCACTCACACTTTTATTATCCGCCTTCCTATTCGCTCGTCGTTATCTTTTATTTTAAGTACAGTTATCCGAACTATGCCGCTCCGCGCATGGTGCGCCGCTCTTCCTATGTAGCTTAGTTCCTTGTAACTCACTTGTTAATCGAAAATCAAACCGACTTCGAACGCTTTCTTCCCATTCTCGTTAAAGTTCATTTCCTGCCGCAACCCGTCCGCGCGCTCACGCCATGCTCATCTACGCTTGTCCGCTCTACTCACGCTCCACTCTCGCGCGTGTGCGCACGACCGCCACAGTTCTCGCTCCGAAGTTACGGTCCACCCAGATACTGAACAAGAAGCGCAACCCTATTGGGAAAGTGGTTGAAGCCAAGACCGTGTGTTTTAGCATAGCTCCGCATCCGCCCAACATCAGCTAAGTCCTCAGTGCACGTTCCCGCGCTGTCCCCAGTACCGCTGAGCTGTATCCAATCCTTCCTACGACCTCGTCCTTCCTAGCCCGTTCGCGGTTTGTGACACCTCGTCCCCGTTCCTGGTTCTGGTTGTCGTCGTGTTCTTGGTTGTGCCGTCGTGTTGTCATCATCAGCAATTTTAGTTAGTACCTAAAAAAGTCTGTTAGTAGAAAAATAATGAAATAAGAAGAAAAAACTTACCAACGGCCCAAGAGATGTTGTTTGACATCTCTTGGGCCTTTTTTTCATTTGCGCTGCCTCCTCATTGTCTCCCCCTCCCCGTCGTCTTGTCATTCTGTTTGGTCTGGTGGCGGTGTTGCCATTATCTCGCTGTTTTGTACTTGCACCTGTTCCCACCCTGCAAGCAGTTGCTCGCAGCAGTGGTTCAGGGTGCTGGTGTGGTGGCTGTGCTGGCCATTGTCGTGGTTTTGGCATTGTGGTGTTGGTATACCACACATAAAACCTACATAGATAAAAAATGAGTTAGTTCAAATAAACCAGCAAAAAACAATGAAAAAAAACTTACTTATGGCCCAAACAACATTGTCATCATTTGGGCCCGGTTTCTTGTTGTGCTAGAGGTAGGAGGAAGGGAGGAGGCATCAGCATCATGGACAGTGGTGGTGGCAGAGGTGATGTGCTGGCATTGTTGATGACGCTGCTGTGTGCTTTGTAATACACAGCCACCGGGAACCCTATGTAGGGTATTGAATTACTCAACCAGTCATGGCCTTGTAGTGTAACAGTTAATTGTGCATGGTTGATTATGTAATGGTCAAGGGTTTGACTCTGGCCCAAAACATTGCTTTTATTATAAGTAAGGACAACATGACCTAACACTACTCAGACAAGCTCGGAATATTCCTAGCATTCCTAGCAATTTCCATTCGGAGTCTGAACGGACTCCTAACAAGAAATTCCGAGTCCGAGCTCATTGTTAGGACTCCACTAGGACTTCACTCTGACTTTGTTCAGACAACATTAGGACTAGGAATGCAACTTTGGCAGAAACTCCTGCCAAAAAAATTCCTAGTAAATTCCACTCAGAATCCTAACGTTCCGATCGGAATGCTCAGAATCTGAACGGACTCTGAACGGAATAGGTGGGGGAGAGTAAAGAGCTCCTACAAATGCGATCTTCAACAGAACACTGCTGGCAAAAACACCAGTAGCATTGGTTTTCACATGTAGCCCTGTCTTTTTGTGTAGTTGGACTGACAATAGGCCCCCCATTGCAAGCACCTCCAGGGCCAACCCCGCCACTATCACAAATAACCTAACTCCAGTGAAACAGGAGGAAGGACACAGGAGAATCAGACACCCAGTTGGACATCTGATGGACTGCTTTAAGTGCAGCAGTATCAACCACCTAAAAATGAACTGCCCTCACTACTTCAACATCAGGTATATGACCATAAAAGAAAGAGAGGACTGGAATCAGAACTTAGCACTAGAAGCAGAGTCCAGACTGAGCTGAGATTGAGGAAAGGGATGTGGAGGTAGAAGCAGCCTCCAGGAGCAGGGTTTTGTAAACCACAATGAGTGACTTATATGCCCTTGTTGTCGAGTAATAGATTTGCTTGTCTAAATATTGAAGAAGTAAATGAAGATATTCTAGATCAAATCTCACAAGACATATCAAGTTATCCTGTGGAAACCACGCAGAGCCCACCCTCTTGCTTACCTAGTTGGGAATGCAAACTTCCTCAAAAACTAACCATAGCAGCAACACCATCATCACAGTCCCTTGATCTCAAGGTAGAAATCTAGACTATGGACACAGAAGAAGTCAAGACTGTCACTGCGCTATTGGATTGTGGTGCCACTGGACTTTTCATAGACACAGACTACATCAGGCAACAAAAACTGAATACTCAAAGACTTAGTTGCCCCATCCCTGTGAACAATGTCGACAGAACTCTGAATGGGGCCAGGCCCATCGAGGAAATAGTGGATGTGGTCCTTCACTACAAGATGTACTCAGAACAAACACAGTTCACTGCGGCTAGGTTAGGCCAGCAACAAATGCTTCTCAGACTTCCATGGTTAAGGGAACATAACCCTGAAGTCAACTGGGCCTCAGGAGAAGTAAAGATGAGCCACTATCCCATGAAATGCCACACTTGTAAGGATGAAGTAAAAGCAGAATCCAAAATCTGCCATACAGAAACCTGATGCATTCATGCACGCAGGACTGGACCCATTCCCTGCACCAGAAGTAGACTGGGAAGGTATTTTCAACCTAGTGCTGGACTCAGATGATGAGGAAGAAGAAACAGAAAGTGAAGACACTGTGCAAGAAGGAGATAGGATCATCTTTACTCAGTGGCTCCCAGAGCCTGCAGAGATCTGTGTGTCATCCAATTTCTTGCAACAACTGGCAGAGGCACACCACAAAAACTCCAATCCCAAGGAGTCTGCTTTACCCAGTCACTTTGCAGACCTTGTGGACATTTTTTCTGGAAAAGCCTTCAAAGCACTTCCACAGCCCAAGGAGTGGGACCATGTGGTAGAACTAACTCCAGATGCTAAACTGTCCACTTGCAAAGTCTACCTGCTCTCATTAGATGAACAAGCACAGTTGGATACCTTCATCACAGAGAATCTTGCGTCCAGCCGAATTTGACCTTCCAAGTCCCCCATGGCTTCACTTGGTTTCTTCATAAAGAAGAAGGATGGTACTCTTAGACTAATCCAGGACTATCAAGCCCTCAATGCCATCACAGTGAAAAATTGGTACCTGCTCCCCCTCATTTCAGAACTGATCAGACAATTGTGCAGGGCCTGCTACTTCACAAAGTTAGATGTACATTGGGGATATCAGAACATCAGGATTAAGGAAGGAGATGAGTGGAAGGTGGCCTTTCAAACCAACCATGGATTATTTGAACCTCTGATAATGATGTTTGGCTAACCAATAGTCTGGCCACCTTTTAAACAATAATGAATGACATCTTTCAGGATCTCATTTCTGAAGGAGTGGTCTGCATCTACCTGGACAATATCCTTATTTTTATGAAGGACATCGTGGAACACTGACAGATCACTTGCTTAGTGCTGGAACAACTAAGAGAACATAAACTGTTCTTATGAGCAGACAAGTGCAAATTTGAGTGCGCTAAGATCAAGTACTTAGGACTGATCATCTCTGAAGGCTGCATCGAAATGGACCCTGTCAAGGTGGCAGGAGTTGCGGAATGGCCCATACCCAAGAATAAAAAGGAAGTACAACAGTTCCTAGGGTTCACCAACTTCTATAGGAGATTCATCTGCGACTTTTTGCACCATCCCCATGCCCTGTTCAATCTAACAGGTGCTAAAGCACCTTGGAAGTGGGGAGCAGAGCAACAGGGTGCCTTTGACAAACTCTGCAGATCCATCACCTCCACACCAGTCCTTGCATTCACTGAAGATTTGAAGCCTTTTAGAGTCAAAGCCGACTTGTTGGACTTTGTGACAGGGGCTGTCCTATCCCAACTATCGGACACTGATGGGAAATGGCATCCTATTGCATTTTATTCCAAAAGTCTCAATGCAGTAGAAAGGAACTATGAAATCCATGATAAGGAGATGCTAGCTATTATCCACACATTAGAGGAATTAGTGTTTGAATGTCCAGTTCAATGAACCAGAACAAAACTGAAACTGAACCAGACCACAAACTGTGGTCCGGTTTTTTTTCCGGTTTGGTTGCCTTACATTTCACAAGAGGTCGGTTGTGGTTCAACAGATTGAATATATATTTAAAACCAATTAAAACCAGTTCTAACTGACCTACATTACATAGTACTTTACTTACTTATATTCTAACTATAATAAAGTAATAGTGGGTGCCCAAGAAAAAGATTGCAATGAAAAGCAAGGGTTTATATACCCTTGAGCTGCGCACGGACCATTTGGTCATACTTGCATGCCAAAAAAGAAAGTGGCACCACTTATGTCACACCACTCCCACAATGCTACCACTGACAAACCAATGATGTGTCCAGCTGCAAATGAACGTTGAACCAATACAAAGTGGGCCCAGACAATGCTAGCATCGTTTGGGCCCTATGTAATTTTTTCTACTATTGAGTTCTTGTCTTTAACTAACTAACTCTTTCTTTTCTTTTTAGGTTCTTACCCTTTGATGATGACAATGCCAACCACCCACATCCTAACCACTGCTGTGAGCCTCGCTCGCAGGGTGGTAATGGGACCCATTCTGGACAACAGCAAAGACCACAATGACAGCAAAATCAGCCAATGCCAGCCAATGCCACCAACACCAATGCCTGTCACCCATGCCGCCAATCCCAACATTCACCACCAATGCCATCAACACCCATGCCCAATGCCCACACCATCACCACCAACTGTCACCAATGCCGCTATACCAAATGCCACAAACAAACCATATTGGGCCAAAATGACATTGTTGTTGTTTGGGCCCCAGGTAATGTTTTGAATGTTTTTTTCCCCAACCAATTAATCTTTTCTTTTCTTTTTTTAGGTTCCAACTATCTGGTAACAATGAAACAGCAGCAAGATGGCACCAATGCCACCACTGTGAGCCCCTGCTTGCAGGGTGGACAATGGAGCAACAACACAACAGCTGACAATAAACCACCCAGCACCCAGCCCAGCCCTGCGAGCCACTGCTTGTGGGGTGGGTTGCGGGTGCTAGCAGCCAACAATGTGGGACACCAGACTTGACAGGATGAGACAACAAATAACAATAATGAACAATGAACAGCAAACAGCAAATGATGAACAATAACCAACAACCAACAACCAACAAACAGAGAATGGCAGGGGGATGGGAATGTGAGGAAAGAACAACAGGGACAGGGGGACAATGATGAATAGGGAACAGGGGACCAGGGACCGGGATGCAAGGAGAGAACAACAGGGATGGGGGGACAACAACAACGACACCAATGCCCACAATGATGGGTAAGTTTTGTCTCTTTTTCAATTTATTGTTACTAATTACAATGATGGGGACCACACAGCTGCTACCACCACCACTTTTTAATGATCCACATGCCCACAAGGGGTTTTATTTTAGTTTAGATACTAATGCTATTGTATTAATGTCAGTTTAGAGGATGATGACAACCATGATGACTGGGGGAGAACTTTAGCATTAGCTAAATACTATCAGACTAGTATAGCCCTCTAATAGTATGCAATTTAATGGTCATTTGAGATCAGACAGAGGGTTATTGTTGGCATGCTATATTCAGTATTGTAACTGTATACAGTGTGCAGGTACTTGTATTGGGAGAGCTGTACAAGAAAGAAATGATAACACATATCATATTTTGCATCTTCTAAGCACAGCTCTACAATCCAGGCCAGCTGTTTCTATGTTATTTACCTTTAGCCGATTAGCTTGACCCAATTGGCTAAACATAAATAACATTGCAACAGCCCATTGGATTATATTTTGTACTACAGATAAAGGTTGTGCGCCTCCATCCAGGCTATAATTCCTGTCCCTTAAGCAAGTCATAATTTGTAGAGCTGCATTTAGAAAATGCAAAATACGATTTAGCCGGCTATGGAGCTGTGGCAACACTACTGCCCATTTAACTTTGACTTATGAACATTTTACACCATATTGAAACTTATCAATACAGTCTGAATACTCCACCTAAAAATAAACAAAAGCTCTAGTACATTACAATAACACTCTAATATGTTTCTGAACTATCTTTGGGATGCTGGGAGGAGTGGAGGATTGAAATCAATGAGCTCATGAGGCGATCACTGTCTGGAAATTGCCAGATATGTGATTGAACTGCATTTGACTGCTACCTCACACCTGCCTCACACCATCTCTTGCCCCTCATCTGGTATGTATAGTGTCCCATTTTGCTCATTTTCAACTAACTAATGTTTACTTTTGATTTTATAGGTTCTTATTGTCCTATAACTATGTGACAACTCCCATGAGATGGCAAGTGTCAATGATATTGATGATGCACAAAAACAATGTTCGGCATTGTTTGCACCCAGCCAGGTAAGTACTTTATGCTTCTGATATCACTACTCTTAACTAATTAGTGTTTTCTTTTGTAGCTTATGGCTGCGAGATGACAGGACAATGACTGGCAGTGACAACGATGCAACTAACAACAGACAGTGACAACCGTGAACAGCAACAATGAAGGACAACGATGGATGACAGACAGGGATGATGGGGATGAGGAATGTCAGGGACAACAGGGACAACGAAGATGAGGACTGATGGACAGGAATGACAGGGCAATGAATAGATGATGCTGGTCACATCATTTGGCCCCTGTGTATGTTTTTTTACTAGTGATTTCTTGTTCTTAACTAACTTTTTCTTCTCATTTTTAGGTTCTTACAACAATGCCAAAGCACCAACTGACACACCCACACCCTATGCCACTGCTGTGAGCCTCTGCTCGCAGAGAGGTAATGGGAGTTGGGACCCATTCTGGATGACGATGAGGACAACAAATGATTGACCAATCAATGACGAAATCACCAAACACCAATGCCAGTGCCAGTGCCAACACCTGCTACTGGCAATGTTGCCAATGCCAACACCTGGCACCAATGCCACCAATTGGAATGCCTGTCACCACACCCAACACCAACACCTGCTAGTTTTTTTCCCTTGTTCTTGTTGCTAATGGACTCCCCCTTGCCAGATGTTGTGGGGAGTCTTTTCTCTCTTATCACCTACATGCCTGTTCACAGGCTCCTGCCCTGTGAGGGGTTTTATTTTAGTTTTAGAATAGTATTATTATGTATGTAATGTCAGTTTAGACTGACCTGAGTTGGTTGACAACCGGTTGTGATGCAAACTGACCACAACCGGTTGTCAGACTGGACTGGACTGCAATGAGCCAGTTGCTTGCAGTCTGGTCTGGTTTTGTTTAGCTTTTGAATATAATTGAACCGGTTGCAGTTCCGGTTTGGTTCCAAAATGTAAAAAAAACAGACCGAACCAGACCTTCAAACACTACTTATGCTCAAGTGTGTTCAATGACTGATTGTGGGAAAAGAGTTCTCATGCATCAGCAATTAGTAACAATGTATGTGCCTGTACATGCATGTCCTAGTGCAGTATTCAAATAGTGTACAATAGTTGTCACTTAGTATATAACCTATATATGACTAAGAGGCACAGTAGTTGTGTTCTCTTAGGATTCCGACCATCACAGTGTGTGCGGAAACACTTTAGTCAATCAATGTTCTCCCATCACCCATTCCCATCAATCTTTGATCGTCCCTTCTAAATCAGTCATGTTCCCTTGTAGAGCCTGCACATGGATCCACAGGTGTTGGATTAGGTGTTGCCCTAACAGATGAACACAACTTCCCATCATATTGTGCACCCTCTAATTTTTGTTTCACCCTGCCACACCTGATTATCAATCACCCTACCCCTTCAGTAAGAGCTAGAAGTAACATGTAAATTACATAATCAGCTTTTCTTCATAATCTGCACATCAGCACTGCCATACATTGCAGTCATCAGTGCTCATCATTAGGACAGCTGCAACCAGACAACCATTTGGACCTGGTTTAGTGTGTAGTATGGCCTATTATTTTTAGTAGTAGTTGCCAATGCCCAATCACATGACTACTCAATGCTTGGAAAGGTTGCTGAAGAATTGTTCTTGAGTCTGCTGAAGAACTTTGTCAGGTTTTATTTTTAGCTATTACATCATGGAAGAGGGTTCTCAGTCCAGTCCTGCTAATCCCATGCCCATGTTGGAAGAGAAGATTGATGTGTTGATGACACAACTTTCTCAACTGGTTAATTTAATTGTGCTCCAGAATTACGCTCAACCAACTGCTGAAGAGCAAGTGGATGATTTTTTGTTGCATCATGAGGAGTTACCTAGGAGTAGTGATGGAAAAGTTTGCTTACCTAAAGTTGCACTGCCACAGCTGTTTGATGGAACAATGAAGGATACCAAGTCCTTTATTAGTTCTATTATACTTTACATTAAAGGTTGCAAGCCTGAATTTCAAACAGTAGAATCCTGAATTATGTTCATGCTTTTGTACATGCAGGGAGGCAAGGCACAGTTTTGGAGGAATGAAGCCATCAAACAAATAGTGCAGGGTCATAAGCTGTTTGAGAGCTTCCAAGACTTTTTGGACAAAGTAGAAGCTCAATTTGGTGATCTCAATCTGAAGGTGACAGCAGTAGAAAAATTGAAGACCATGCGACAAGGGTCTTCAACTGCGGATGAATTTATCTTGCAATTTAAAGCAGAAGCATCACAAACTGACTTAGGCGATGCCATGTTGGTTGAATATTTGAAGGCAGGACTTAACCTGTCCTTGTTTAAGTCTATATATGATTGCCGGTAATGCTGATAACCTTGGAGTCATGGTATGACTGGACATTCAAACTGGATTGGCAATATTGACAGGAGCAAGCAGAATCAAAATTGTTGCACCCACATTCTGCACATACAGGTTCTAAATTTGGAAAGTCATCAGGAGGAAGTTCCGAAAAATGAAAGGCACCATCAGTAGTGATGCAGGATCAGAAGGCACTGCCATTGGCCATGGCAGTGACACTTCCAAGTCAGAGTACTCCACGTGCATCTGATGCTATGGATGTTGATTGTGCTGGGAGATATCCCCGATCAAATGCTTTAATTGTGGAAAGATAGGGCATACAGCAAGAAATTGTAGAGAGAAGCAAGAAGTACAAGTGGAAGAAAGTCAGGAGCAGAATTTTCCTGAGAAGTCCCAGTGAAGGTTTCCTCATTGGTGACTCACAATAAATACAATGTGTTGGAGGATGAGGAAACCAAAGATACAGTGTCCTGCCCAATCAACCCTATGATTGTGACCTATTATGTAATCCATTTCTTAACAAAATTACGCACTCATGCTTGCTGATGTTCGGAGTTTAAAATTTCAAAACCATCAAAACTGTTGAAATTCTTTATTCAATCTGCTCAGATAGAACAAGAGGTGTCATTGACAGTAGGGTTGAAGACTGTTGACATGCATGTGATGATTGATGTGGAAGCACTTTGGATAGTGGTGCTACAGGTTTATTTATCAATCATGCATTGATTCAGAACAATGGAATAGCCACATGTAAACTTGAACACCTGATTCCAGTGTATAATATTGATGGTACAGAGAACAAGGGAGGCAGTATTAAGGAGGAAGTGACTATGATTATGTCCTACCAGGGTCACAAGGAACAAGCTGTATTTGAAGTGTGCAACCTCGGAAAGACTAATCTTAGTGTTTCAAAGTCTGGTCTGGTCCGGTTTTTTGCCCCCCTCAGGAGGCAACTGTGGACTGGACCGGTTCATGTATTTTGAAAGTTATGCAACTGTAGACTGGACTGGTATAAACTGGTCTGTCACAGTTGCCTAACAGTTGCTGGACCAGTCAGGACCACATAAGTAATACAAATTCTAAACTAAGCTAAACACTAATATATATTTGAAAACTACATTTGCACCCTGTGAACAGAGGCTCACAGCGGTGGAGGGGTGCTACAGATAATAAACAAAAGAAAAAAGAAAAAAAGATAGTCCCCTCACAGGATGTGTGAGGGTACTAGCATACAAAAAAAAAGAAAAAAAACTACCCCTGCTATCCTGCATTTGCAGCGGTGGTGGAAGTGGTGAGCAACTGTTGTTCATTGCCCATTGCCTGTTGCCTGTCATTCATCATTTGTCATCCCTCATTTATTGTCCCTCACTCATTGTCCCTTGTCTGTTGTTCATTGTTCATTGTCCCTCATCCCTTGTCTGTTTCATTGGCCATTAGCACCCATGATCCACCCCACAAGCAGTTGCTCATAGCAGTGGAGGTGGGTGCTAGTTGATGTTGCTATTCTTGAGGTGGTTAGTAATGACATGGCAGTTACATGAGGTAGTGGGGTGCTTACCTCGTATCCACCTGCGTTGTTCATTGTTGCCGTGAGACCCTGGGCACATGGGTTGATGTTGCTGTCCTTGAGGTGTTGGGGCAGTCAGTGGTGGTGTGGCGGCGGTGGTATACCGCCATCATCACATTTATAATGTAGCCATTAACACCCGCATTCCCCCATGCGAGCAGTGGCTCACAGCAGCAGGGGTGGGTGCTGGGTGATGTTGTTGTTGAGCAGTTTGGGTAGTAAGCGGTGACATGGCAGGTTTATTGGCTGGTGCTTACCTTGGGCATACCCCACTGCATGGGCCTTCTGCACCCTCCTGCTTTTATCTCAGCTCCCTGTCATGCCTGTCGTTGTCTGTTGTCCATGTAGTTGGCTGTTGTTGGTAATAAGGATGTTAAACCTACAAAAGAAGAAACATATGATGTCAGTAGTAAAAGAACAGTAAAACAATGTACAAGAAAGTTACCTGTATTGTTTTGAAGCCCACAATGGTCATCAAACACATAGAATGCATGTGATGTGGCATGTTTGTAACCACACATGTTGCCATTTGGTGCTGTTAGGTTGGTTGACAGTGAGAGGTGGCCGTTTATGTTGTGGGAGGTGAGGATGAGAGAGGTGGGAGAAGGAAGAAGGGAGGGTGGTGGTTGTTGTCATTGTGTTTGCATTGGTGGTGGTGGTGGTTGGTGATGGTCACATTAAACAATGGTGCATGGGTATTTCCATGTGCACACAAACATTGGTAAATGGTCTGTGCATGTTGAAAGTGTATATAAACCCCTCACATTTCTTTCCTTGTGATTGGGCATGCCCACTGTAACATATTTGTATTGTATATATTATGTACTTATTTGTATACTAAAAGACTGGTTGCAACTGGTTGCAACCAGTCTTTATGCGGTTTATAAATATTTTTAAAACTATGCAACTGGAAACCAGACCAGTCCACAACTGTTTCTCCTGCAGCCACAACACAGACTGGACCGCAGTTGGGTCCAGTTCAGTTGCCGATCTTTTTTCAGTCCATACAACCAGACTTTCAAACACTAACTAATCTAATCATTGGGTACAAATGGTTATATAAACATAACCCAAATATAAATTGGAAGACAGGAGTAGGCATTGGCACAGGTTGGGGTATCCTGTGCAGGTTGTGGGTGCAGGTGAGCATGGGTTGGGGTATGGGTGATGCTCTGGGGTACCTGTTACCTGCCACCAAACTATTACAGAAATAGAGCACTATTTACAATTGCCATTGATCCCCGTTACAGAAATAGTACACTATTTTACAATATCTATTTATCTCCATTCACCAGACCAGCAGACCATACATAAATTAACAACAACCCCTATCCAATGCTGTCATGGAAACCTGCCCCCACCTTGCGCAGATCAGCCATATCTTCTGAGCATACTTGAGAACACAAGAGGAGTAAAAACTCCTGGAAACCCAGGCCCCTCTGTTCCCTTTGCACACCATGCCCAAGAAATCAGATGGCACATCCACAAAGTCCAAATCCAGTGCCCAGACTTTCAAATCTCTTGCCACTAAAGCAAGCACAACACTCAAGAACATC
The DNA here is from genome assembly GCA_003314665.1 of Tricholoma sp. MG77. NCBI lineage: Eukaryota > Fungi > Basidiomycota > Agaricomycetes > Agaricales > Tricholomataceae > Tricholoma > Tricholoma sp. MG77. The sequence goes on along the minus strand of QMFE01013573.1, from coordinate 139 downwards.
AAATGCAAGGCAACTGAAATCCTTAGCCCAAAGAAGAAAAAGAGACCCAAGCGCTTGGGACCTCAACACAACAGTGACTTCGACACAACAGACACCAAAAACTCTAATCCACAGCCCCCTTTGGAAACTTCATCTAACC
>QMFE01013560.1:211-10588 GCA_003314665.1 Tricholoma sp. MG77 | reverse complement strand
TTATAAATATCACTGCCTGCTTCCCAGAAGACTTTGACATTATCACCCCACTGAATGCACAACGGGACCCATCCCCGCTCGATTGTGATGTTATTGATGCTTCGCAGAAAGATGTGAGCGGCGAGCTCTGCAACATCAAGATGGGGCAAGAAATACTCTCTGCTCAAGAAGCATTGAGATGGCTGGTGTTGGAATCAATCAATGCACATACCGCAATGCATTTGCAAGTGCAAACATTAGTGTTGTCTCTGATCCTGCATCTGTTGTACTTTGAATTGGCATACCTAAATTTATGTCAATGCCGGAATGCGTACTGGATAAAGAAGTAAAGGATACCTCCGAGCTCCTTTACCAAAGACAGATATAAAAAAGCTACTGCCAGCTTAAGGCGATTGTTTGGAACAACCCATTGTCTTGTATACCGTAGATAGGAAAACCAAGTTTTGAAAGCTTATCGTGGCCATCAGCGCTCCATTCGTGATGTGGGCCTAACACAACAAGGGGAGTGCAAAGGACTTTCTTGCCGACTGCCGGTTCACGGTTGGCGAATCCTTCCGGATCTTGCATCCGCATTTCACTAGTTACATATTCCCTGAACATGTCATACATGTCATACAAACATATAGAGAGGTGATTGTCAAGCCACGCACCTCGTCAAAAGAGTCCCAGTGTCAAATAAGATACCTTCCCAGACGGTTTGTGGCCCTCAACGACTATTTGGATCTTTGGCCATCTGGTCCAAAACAAGTTGACGCTTGACTATGTCAGGTGTTTCACAAGTCACAGTATGGCTACCAAGCAAACCCAATGTTTTCCGTCGTCGAGAAATAGTCGCTTCACTGTCAAAACCTTAGAATTGATGTATCAAACTGTACTTCACAGAGATAGCCTACCTCATCGTAATTCCTTCAGTTCATAGCATTTTTCGAATTTCAGCGTGACCGGTAATGTTTTTCTGGTGATACTCCCGGAGAAGATCGTTGGTCTGCTCATCGTCGGCAGGAGCTACACAATGTCCATGTCAATCAAAGAATTAAGACAGGAAGGTAACATCTATACTCACGGCAGTCCTTGTACTGATTTTTTCCTTTAGGGTTTCTGCTCGATGACATGAATATGGTGCGAGAGACCGGGACAAGGAGTTACTATCTGTTATGGTCAGCTATATATCGGATTTGTCCAAATGAAACACATGCACCACAGGAGCGAACACATGTAGAACATGCATTTCTGCACGTAATAAACCACAATGGCATGACACAGCACTACACACAATCCACCACTTTGCACATGCGATCCTGTATACTTGACATCCAGAGGATAGGTAAACTGACAGTGATAATCGATAAGGTATCGATCGATAAGAGTGGCTGTACATGTGACATTCAATACAATATCTGATTGTAGAGAATATATCCCTTAACACCCATCCTAGTTCATAAAGCAAGAGAAACAAACAGAAACTCTAAAAGGGTACATCGAGCTCATCGTCCATGACGACAACCACTGCCATGAGCCGAACAGACATGATGGCCCTGGTGGCAGTGTAGCATATGTAAGTAGTGACATCACACTTTGATTTGTAACTTGACATCCAAAATCAATCCTGATACACATGGAGCACGGTATAGTCACACCCACGATCACCATGAAAAGACATTATTATTTCCCACCCCTTACATTCATGATCACCAGGCAAAGGGGCAATGGTTCTATGACAATAAGTCGGAGACTCAGATGTCATTAGTACACACAGGTCCTCTCACCAGAGATATTTAATCAAAATCAATTTGGCATACACAAAATTACAACGTGAAAGGTGAGTAATTGATATTAGGCTTAGCGATGATTCCACAGTGCTACTAACTTGAATCAATTCTCGCCATGACTCAGAAACCGTCTCCCAGCCATCATAATCACGTCTGGCTCCTGCTCATCACAGCTGTTCTCTTGAGGATCTGTTGCTGTCAGTTGTAACTTGCAACGTAGTAAGATTCTGCACATAATCATAATTGTAAATATGGAATCATTAGCAGCTGATCATCATATTTATGCAGTTATCTGACCGAGTCTAGACCCTGAACCAGGGTCCATTACCCCTTGTCACTCGGTTCGCGTGCCCTCGACAGGTGAGGCGACTTTGACATGAGAAGAAAAGGAGAAACGGCGATCTGTCAGTGGAATCAGCAAATCTTATATAGGTGATGTTTCTCAAAAGGCAATGTATTTCCTTTTTTGAGATTTTATAACGAGACCCTTGAGCAGCCACTCTGGTGATCGATGGGAAGATCTGTCCACAATGACACAATGCTGGAGGCTATGTGTGAAAAGTGAATTGTGTTCAATTTAGTAAATCATGGGTAAACACTTATCAGGCTTGAAGGTTGAAGCGTAGTAAGAGTCTCCCCAGAATAAGAATGGCAAGTAGAGACTCATTAGTTAACGGGCCTCTGAGGCTCAATAAAAGTCAGTTACTTAATCGAGTCTCATGCCCAGGGGTCGATTATGCCCTTTGTTCGCGCCGCGACTTCCTTAACACCACCGATGAACCTATTTTAACATGAGAAAAACTGAAACGATTTTGGAATATGCATACTGACGTTTAGTCGTGCAAGCTTACCCGACTTGACTTTGAACAGCCACATTTCTGATCGTTAGGAGATCTACCCAAAGGGATCTAAAGGGGTAAGCGTGCGAAAAGGAAGCAGTGGCGTCGTTGACATTGCAGCGGGTCGTATACATACATTAGTCTCATCCCCATCCGTTGTGGTGCGGCCCGGTTCCTGGGCGGAGCTCTGTCGGAGAGTCAAAATACAGTGCAGAGATCACACCACAACATCTGGTGCATTTGGTAGGCAAAACTATTGGTGGTCACAAAAGTGACAAAATCATGTAACACTTGAGCCAGATCTCGCACTCACTAGTGGTTTCTGCCAATGTGGGCATTCCTGTAGACTTACTCAAATCTCCTTTAGCCTTCACAAGGCTGCACAGCTACTTCAGGAATCAGAATCAGCTAACCCAACTCCAGGTCCACCCACATCATGGTCATGGAAACAAACACCACCTTTGTCTTGCAGTCTGGGCAGGATGCTTCGTTTGGGCCCAGGACAACGTGGGGAGACACTGGGAAGCTCATTTAGCAGGGTACCTACAAGGTACGAAAGTCGTTGCGCCGCTGCCACACCGACCACCGAGACAAGAGCAGCAGAGACCGCACCCGCATGACTGGCACCATCTACAGGGAACCGACAAAGGGTACGATGGGCCACCCCAGCGCCTCCTGCTGCCACTGCGAGCAACTGCTCGCAGGGTAGACAGTGGCTGCTTCCCGACTGACGACGAGCCTGAGGGCAAGGGAAGGATACAAGACAAGCGACGCCAACACCAAGGAAGACAAGATACCGCTCCCCCTCATGTTTCGTGAGGGGTTTTTTCTTGTTTCTTTGCCAGCCATTGTCTGCAGGGTGGGCTGTAAGGCTCTCATTTGCCACTGATACTGCCCCTCCCCTTTATGTTTTTTGGAGGAAGGGTCTTTTCCATGATAGCCAGGCAAAATACATCCTATGAAGCTCCCAACTGGCCGTTTTTGCTTTAGACTTTCTAGGCATCGATTCCACATTCAAAGCTGATGCCGTGTCCAAATCCCAGCAGCTGACTTCTCTGCGTGATTGAGCTCAGAGCGCATACAGCAATGTTAAGTCCCACGCTGTGAGATGTGAGTCCATCAAAATGCGAGAGGACAAGGGGGACAAGAACGGGAATGACAGGGAACAGGGGAGATTGATTGGATGACCACACCTAGATGGCAAGACAACTGGTTTGAGGAAGAACGACGGGAATGGGACCATGGGATTACAGTGTAGCTCACCATCTGCCGATCCTAGATACTACATACATAGAACTTCTGTACTTTCTTCATAAATATAATAATTTGCTTTCTGCTTGACCTAACTTTGTGATACTTTTTCGCACTTAAGATTATGCTTAATATTGATTTCATTGGTTTGGGTGGTTGTTCCTTAACAGGGTACTTAGGCTAAGTAAGAAATAATTAAGTTGAATTCAGCAAACAATGTATGCAGCATGAGATCAGCACCACAAAAGGCAGGTCACCGTGACTGATGTGACCACCAATAGTTTTGCCTACCAAATGCACCAGACGTTGTAGTGAGATCTCTGCACTGTATTTTGAACCTCCGACACATCTCCGCAGAGATAAGATAAGATATCACTGCAACGGATGGGAACGAGACTAACATACATGAGAGAGAGAAAGGTCGATCAACTAGTACGCCCACTGGTGATGACACGGTTACACTAGGCGGCCTTTAAAAAATGCTGGACCATGACTTAGAATACTTACCATCACTCGTATTCCGAGCAAATTGTACCCACCTGGGTGAGGCATTTCCTTAGAAGGATGAAAAATCGGGCGAATAATGGAGAATAACCTTTTGAAGCGTCACAGCGGCAAGCGGAGTTCCCCGCCCCTGGGTTAGATAATAAGATATATGGACGGCTGGAGAAAGTTTTCTGAACTGAAATCACCTTTCCTCTCTATTCACCTGATCGCCACTAGTATGTCCTCCGCAAACGAAAACAAAGTCCGTTTCACCCCTACAAACCAACGCTCAACATACCACCCCCGTCAAAGTGAGTTCCCCCCTGCATTATGTGAAAACAATTTCTAACAATGGCGCCAACAACAGACGCCCCCAGGAAGCCCATACTCCACCACAGCCTGCGCCATGGCTGTATCTCACCCACCTCTACCCGCGAAAACACATCAGTTACCCATATATGTCAGCCAGCAACGAAACCTCCAGTGCAGGACATGACAATAGAATATATCTACCGAGACTTGCCAAAGCGAAGTATTTGCGTCTACGCAGATATTGTCACGGTTTGCGATGTCCTTGCCGGAGCAGAACGACTCATGGTGGTCGACCTTGATCATGGGACTTCAAACGATCCTTACGGCCCAACGGTGAACAGACAACACGACGCGGAGTGTCCGCCATGCCAGAGGCGTATCACATATTTCGATCATCTGAGAAACATTTACGGAGAAGCTGGGCTGTTGAAAAGCGAGTCGGGAGGGGGGGAAGTATGGGAACTTCGCTTTGGGCAAGCAACAGGTAAGTCCATAATTATTTCTGCACATAGCAAGCATTGCTTAGCTACTTGTTGCCGAATTCGCATGTCTCAGTTCATCATCCAAGTTGATCGATCTGCGTTTGGAATCATGAGTCATCTGAGTCTGAATGTGGGACTTCCCTATAAATTGTACAGTAGACAGAGCCTGAAATTTCCGTGACGTGGGTTAGCGGACGTGTAAGAGTTGCATTCCCAATAAGTAGGCACTGGTGCTCACCTCAATCTGGGTTCTATATTTGTAATTCTCCTGGAAAGGCGGGCGGAACGAAAAATATCACGACTCCACAAACGTCCCGCACTAAACAACGACACTATTGAATTGCAGAGTCACCCAGCCCCAATAGTGCAACAAAGTGCATCAGACTCTGAGGGCATTCGGCGGCGCGGGGAGCTGCTGGTTATCTCGTAGTGATGACGTTTTTCACCGATGTCAATCAAGTTACTGGAGAAGTCTCCCGGCGTGTATCATCAACAAAGAAGTAACATACTATCCATTCTCCCCGCGTTCCTCGCCTCGGCGCAATCTCTCCTAGCAGAAAGAACCGCCGTACTGCACATTCTTGATGACTTTCGAGCCTGCTTGTAGCCTGTGACCTGTCATCTGTCGCGTTCCGCACACGTGAGGATATGCCAATTTCCCGATGTCGCTTCGTATTTGAACTAAGACCGAGTTCTTGTACGTCGGTATGATTTGGAATCTGGAAACGAGGAAACGAGCAAAGGATACTGGTTCGATGATGTCAGACGTCAGGCGTGCGGGCTCACCTCATTACAGGAGAGTATGTTGGACGTGCGCCCCCAAGAAATGCATATTATCACAATATAATTGACAACTTGGAAGTGTCTGATTGCTTGCACGTAGCGTGCGTGGAACTCGTGTGCACAACCAGATTCCTTGATACAAATTCCCCAGTGATCGTGCATATGGTCCATGCGGCACGCCATGACGGCGACGAACAAGTGAATTCGAAGTAGAATTTGTAAATGTGGAAAGCTACGCACTTATCCTAACACAGAACAATAAAGTAAATCAGAGCATGGTCGGCAACTGCGGATCGAATGTCAGAGCTCAAAAGAATAGCCTGGACTAGGTTCCGCATCGTGAGTACGTGTATATATGAGGAAAGTAAGAATGCGCACTTTGACTTGACGGCCGAGCCGGATCTCGCGTTTCTCAATAAGACAATCGGGGTGGATAACACTATCATCAGCGCGTGAGCATTCGAACCACCTAAACACGAAGTTGTCGTGAACATATCTTGAAAGTAGGCGTTACGAACATTCGGCTAAGCAGAGATTTATGTGGAAATGTCGGACGCGGTCGTCATCAACAAAATTTTGTTTTTCCCACGCAAAGTCCGAGTCAAGTCGTATCCGATTTCGCACGGGCAAGGTATAACTTTTCTCATTTCCTTGGAGTCAAGCATCCTTTCCACGACACGACCCAAAGGGACTGATGGTGTATCAACATTTACTCACGTTGACACCTCCTTTCAAATTCAACTCGAAAGGACTCTTGTTCAATTCAAGATCAAGTCACATATCAATGGCTCTCTGCTTTTTCCTTCCGTTATTGCCCATGTTTTCGACTTTGAACCTCAAACCTATGGTGTAAACACATTGATACTAGTCACACCGGCCGAGCCATAGTCTGCTGGCTGCGAACTTCTCTTGCCTGGTAGAGATGGATTTTAGCAGAAGCCTGATATTGTTATTTTTGTATGCACCGAACATTATAAGATTTGGAACTCGGGAGATAAGGTTATTAAATACATATTGAATGCCCTAGGGAAAGGCCAAGCCATGGTGATAATCCAAGTAAGTATCACCCTTGTTTATTGTAAAAGCTGCTGAGTTTCGGGATCGATTTGATTTTTGCCTCTGCGCTGTCACGCACTGCAACAATGATGGCCTTTACGTAATTGCAACAGACTTCCACGTTGTCAGAAAAAAACACAACATCAAGATTTTTGAGTGCCTGAATCGCGTGCAGCATGCGCAATATCTGAATTATGGGAAGCACGGAGGATGCGGTAACTTGGTCTCCCCGGCTGTCGAGAGGTGAGTTGCAGAAACACCGGAGCCGTGACATAACGTCGTTCGCGATGGCATTGTGGGCGTTGATCCATTTCTCATGGTATACAGCCTTTAACCCTGCAGATTAACAACCTATGCCAGTGAAGTCGAGGGAAGTTTTCTCACCCAAGCGACGAACATATACGGAGGCATTTTACGTGCCATATCTTCCAGGGGCTGACCAATCATCACTGGCGCGATGAGATCGATGATATCCAAGTGTTCATGTTTGGCAGCATATTCTAGGATATCATCCACATGATCAGGTAGGATACTTCTGATAGCATCATATGCTAAGTAAACGGTAGGTTGATACTAGAAGGATAGGTATAACCTACTTCAAGCGGATCTTGCACAATGCGATGGTTATAAACATTTCATATTTCTCTGCAGCTTCCGCAAGTGACGCAAGAACAGGAAATGGAAGCGTCTCTAAATCCGGAGGTTTTTGCGGATATATAAACTGGAATAGAAGGTCCAGCGTAATGGAATCCTCTGTAAGCTCGACGACCTCTCCTTGCGTTTTGAAACCAGGTGGGGCAAATCCGCCTGCGTGGGTGTCGAGATTCTTCCGATGCAAGTAAAAGCGGACGCCGTCCGCGGATTGAAAGGTAACGTCGGCATCAGCAGCACAGACTATGATTTCAAGTGGGATCAAAGTTGAATGCGGTCTAAGTAATAGGCGGAAGAATTACTCACATTTCTCGGATACACCTTTCGTGGGTTTACTGGTCTGCGTGGCCATACCAAAGGCAACAACGTTAGTAAGTTGGGAGGCAAGCTCAGGCTAGATCAGTCAAGCTGATGACGGTTATCGGAAGGCAAAGTTAAATCGGATTGCTCCGACATGTCATGCTTACTATATAAGAGCACAGGTCGTCATTACTCCGTTGATTCAGCGCATGCACAATGTACAAAAACATGCGAGGATGACACTTGTGACATGTGACTTGCCACTGGAAAGCTCTCCGCCACAAGCAAATACAAACACACTCAATTCGCAACAAAGTTTCATAATCGTCATACGGTGCAAAAAGGGACATGAAATCGAGAACCAGAAGCTCAGCCACTGCGAAGTAAGTGAAATAAGCAATCCTTACGATAGAGAAATCCTCAGGCTAATAATAGTAACTTGAATATCCTCCCGAGTCCTTCCTAGTCTAGGGACTACCATGGATGGCCATCATCCGGATGACCATCCGTGGATACGATATATGGATGGATCCATATGGATATGGATATTCCATGGGTGATATCCATGGATGAATGGATGGTTACTACTAAATTTAAGTAAATGAGTAATTAGTAATATAGTCTTAGTATGGGTACAGGTACGGTAAAATTCGTGGTGTTCAGGTCACGGGTTCTGAACGGTTACTACGGTATTAAAATTTGCCGACCCATTGATTACCGAGACCCTTCACACGGTGACGCAGTCAACACAACTGTTGCCGCGTTGCCGCGCCACTGATGATCGGATCTGCACGCAACCACCGTCAACACCGCCCATCACCACCTCTTCCTTCCAACCCCAACCACCTCCAAACACTATCACCACTCCAACTCCATCAAGACTGACTCCCACGACAACTACAACACACACAAAGCCCAGCAACACCGCTCGTTTCCACAAACGAGCCAGCTCGTGCACAATGCGGCCCAAACGACGATTAGCGTCGTTTGGGCCATAGTAATTTTTCTTCTCCTTTCTTTCATGATGTATTATACTAATTAAGTCTACTTTAATTTTTAGGGAAAAAACGAGAGAGACGGCTGCGAAACGGCCGACAGACGACACCCACCACTCTGCACCACCACTGTGAGCCCCTGCTCGCAGGGTGGATGACGGGGGTGATGACGACCAGACAGCAGGGAGACAGGGAGGTGCCGGGAGGCCTGTGCAGCGGGGTACCCACAAGGTACGTACCGCCAGCCTCGTACACCCGCCATGTCACGCTAACCCCCCACCTCCTTCTTCACCAGGCACAACGACGGCAATGAAGGACAACCCAGCACCTGCCCCACACCCACGAGCAACTGCTCGCGGGGTGGATAACGGGTGCAACCTCGAGGGAGGCCAAGACAGGGAGACAACGACGGCACCAGCACCAACGGCAACGGCACCAGCACCACCAACGGACACAGGCAGGGACGACGACACCGGCGCCAGCACCAGCAACCACACCAACAAGCACCAGGACCCCCAGAACGTGAAGAACGGCCGCAGTACACCCCAACCATGACAGACAACCCAGCACCCGCCCCAAGCCTGCGAGCAACTGCTCGCAGGGTGGATCGCGGGTGCTAGCAGCCGACGACGATGTTGGCGAGCACCAGGACACCAGGACGACCCAGCACCCGACGAAAACGAGCACCACGGCTCCAGGATGCCCACCACGACACACCACCCGCCCCCAGCCTCATGAGCAACTGCTCGTGGGGTGGATCGCGGGTGGAACAACGAGATGGGGACACAGCCAGAGGGGGACGAAAACACGAAACGACGGCGGGACCAGAGGGGGGACGATGAGGACAAGGACAGCAGAGGACGACAAAGACGAAAACAAGGAGGCACAGCAACAACACCACCAGCAGCACCAGCAGCCGATGACACAGCACCCCGACCCCGGACGACCCAGCACCCGCCCCCACGCCTACGAGCGACTGCTCATAGGGTGGATCGCGGGTGCAACCTGGAGAGGACGAGGGAAACTGAACAAAAAATGGCCCAAGAGACATCAACGACGTCTCTTGGGCCACAGGTGTGTTTTTTTTCTTCTCGTTTCATTTTCATTTTACTAACAAACTTTTTAGGTACTAATGCCGCTGCCGTGAGTATCTGCTCATGGATTATTATAAGTATATATGTATTGTATGTAGTATATATGTATCGTACATAGTATATATGTATTGTACGTAGTATATACACTGTACAGTCTATACTATAATACATGGTGCTGCTCAAGACATGTGGGGTAAATGCAGGGTTTGAGTAAATGCATGAATTTGTGGGTAACCTTGTGGAAACCCGCAATAAGCATGGCACCTGTACCCGGGCCGTAGAGATATGGTGTTCATGGGTACCGGTATATGACAAAATATACTCGGGGTTTACACGGTACACCTTAAATATAGATATTC
>QMFE01013557.1:0-10631 GCA_003314665.1 Tricholoma sp. MG77 | reverse complement strand
AAAGGAAATGCAGGAAACGGCTTAACGAACAGTCATCCGCCTGATGAAACGGGCATCCACAAAAGGAAGCGCATGTGGGAAACGGCATCACCAGTATGGTGTAGGCATCCGAGAACGACAGTAGTCACCAAGTCAATAATCCAATCATGTAACCCAAGACCTGCAGTGCAACATGGAGAATAACTCACATTCAGGACGTCCACATCGTAGTAACAACTATAGAGTGGTGCCACACCAGAGAACCAGAGAGTTGATCTTCTTAAAGAACCAGATAAGAACATTGGAAAGAGCACAGTAAAGAAGAAAACAGCAGCAGTGACATAGTAAACACAGGTGAAAAACAAAGCTGAGATCTAGTCTCTGCTGTAGAGACCAGCCAGTGAGGCTGGCATGGAAGTTGAGAGCAAAGTTCGATGTTGCGATCAAACTCGTGCCTGTCCATCATAGACTCAATTCTTTAGACCCCGCTCCTCCTTCACTTCAGCCTCATCTCTCGTACCTCATTCCTTCATCCTCGCTCCTCGTCACTGCATCTATAGAATACCAAAGAATTATCGTGACTCTCGATTGGGCGGTGAATCTCACGGTGGTGGCAGGAGGGGCTTAGAATTGACCACCATTAATGTGGATTTGCTTGGAATCTGAGAAAAACGGCATTGAAGAAGGGAGAAATGAAACGAGTCACGTGTTGGAACCATTTCCATAAATTGACACTGATAAGGAACGATTATCTTTCTTCGTGCTGCCTACAGGAGACTACTGGGTCTCAGCACAAACCAATGGCGGCAACTCCAGTCTGCGGCCATTCGCAATATCAGCCTTGATCGCCTCCGCAAGCATCCTACTACGATCCCAGTCCATACCCCCATCGTCGTCGCCTACCGTCTCAAACGAAAGCAACGTGCCCGTAGCCTCAAGATGCGCCTTCACCTTATTCTTCTGTTGCTCCCTTTCCCGCTCCCTGGCCCTCTCCTGAGCCCGGGCCTCCCTCGCCAATAACGCCTCCCGCTTGCTCTCATAACTTGGCAATACAAGGTCGGGTCTTGCTCGTGCGAGGCGTTCCCCAATCCTCAAACGCTGAGCATGAAGCTTCGATCGGCGTGCCCGTCGATCTTGATTGTAAGCCCTTCGGACTTCTTCTCTCGTTCCGGCCAAATAGTGATCTGGCAGCGTGGGCGCCGACACCAGCAGCCGCTGGGGTGGACTTTGTCTTCGGTGGGATTCACAAATGATACGGGCAGGCCGGGAAACTTCATCTGAAGCTCTATTCTGATCTGTCTCTGGCGAAGCGGTGATATTATGTCCGGGATCTGAGGCTTTTCGCTTTAACACCACAAAAGTTGCAGCGGGTGTCCGTTTAGGAGGGTGGTTCTTCACTTCTAATAAAGGGGACGAAGGGAGATCGCGTTGTTGCCGGATGGGTGCAGGTAGTCGGCTGCTGGATGCAACAGGAGTGATGAGCGGTTGTTTGCCAGGATGGGCAATGGTAGAGGCGTGAGGGCTAGCACGAGAGCGTGAGTGGTGGGTACTATCACCAGAAAACAGCCGTTTTCGTAGAAGAGGCGGAGTGGCAGATGGAGAGATGGAACTACGCTGTCTCATCCTCTTGCGTGGCGCCGGAACCACTTGCGGCGGAGAGCACTGCTTCATACGTACTGGGCGCACAGGGGGTGACGTAGGCGTCAACGGTTTCGTCGAAGGAGCACCTATGCTTGGACCCACAAGAACTGCGGGAGACTTCATAGCCGATCGCGATTTCTCCATCTCGAGGTCGTCAAGAACCCACGCATCACTCCTCTGCGATGCCGGTGAAGACACCCACCACGCATGTTCATTCCCCTCAATCCCCGCCATGTTCGCAAAGAGCAGGTGTGCGGTCTTGCCCTTCTCGTCTTCGCTAAACCCGTCTTCAGATTCGTCTTCACTGTCGATGTAGCGGGCAGCAGGTTGCTCTTTGCTTTTACCCTTCTCCCGAGATAATTGTACGTTTCCTAGTGTATCAGATTCGTCTGGTGGGCTAGGGTGAACACCCAGCAAACGGTCCAGGATGCTGTTCTCTGAAGGATCCAGAGACACCCGGACAAGCTCGAGTTTTTGCTTGAGCTTCCCGTTCTCTGCCCATCGTTCGGCAAGATCGGCGGCTCCGTCGCCTACTAGGTTTTTCAGGGCAACGTCCATGTCCATGTCACCCGCCATCTCATCGACAAGCTGCTGTAATTTCGGGAGGTCAAGGGTATCAGGAGGTGGTTGGGGAAGTGCCGCATGAGGGTGGAGACAATCGGCGAAAATGTTGTTTATTGCTCTCCAATCGAGACCCAGGAGTCGGGGTTCAAGAGTGTTGGGCACAACTCGCCGTGGACAGAAGAGTGCCACGAAATCTCGGAGCTCCGGAAGAGGGGAATGACGAGAAAGAGGGACGAGCTGGAAGATTTCGTCAGCAGAGATCAAACCCGAACATAGTCGGGGGCTCGCACCAGATTATTGATCAATTCGCCATTGAGTAGACGCTCTTTCGTATCCTGGAGATACAAGGTCCAACCAACGCTGCCCATGGTAACTGGATTGACGTATACGACACGTTTTCCCATGTGGCTTATGGCATTCGAATATGGTTGTCCAGGCTCATTATCCACGGCCACGTATTCACATCTGCGAAAACGTTCGCAGGCGTGAAAACGCGTCGAGGAGGGATCCCGAGTCACGATGGACCGAAGAAACGGGTCTGAGATGCATTGGAAGATCGAGAATTTGTACCGATCGACATGAATCTAGGGGGCGCTGTAAATCCTGCCATTTGGTATGATGTTGAACAAAACCTTACTTGACATTGGAATTCTCGGGCTATTGCTTTGAGAATGTCTTCGTAGCCCCACGTCCATATGTTGATGAAGAAGTATGCTGTTTCCGGGAACAGCTTCATGAGTTGCACTAATCCGGTTGTGGCTCGTTCCTAGCAAGCGGGAGATAAGAACACGGACGTCAGTCACAAAACTCAAGATACCTTGGGTGGGACAGACAGTTTCGACCAGATGCAGGCGGTATCGAGGTATATTGCTTCGAGTGTCTTGACGATTGTGGGATAGGTCTTACTTGATTCGAAAGAAGACGTAGCTAGATCGTGAGGCGCAAGGTATGGCTGCAACGAAGGGTTGCGAGTTAGGGATTCGAGAAACCAAGGTTCAGCACGGAAGTCGCCTGTATGTAAAATTGCTCCCTGTCCGCCTTCTATGAGGAACCTAAGCCAATGATTCGAGCAGCAATATCGTAATTTATACGGTGGACACGAACATGACTGCTCCAGGGCAATGGTTTGCGTTTAGCAAAGTGATCGTCACAAATTCACCATCCGAAAGTTCCTGCTGTATTGGGGTATCCAAGGGAACTGCTTTCTGCAACGGAAGTTGGTTAAAACACGAGCATATGAAGATCAACTGATCTTACCAGAAGGTCTCGAGATCCGACATAATACGTGGTACCATCAGGCTGCGTCCTCGGATCTACTTTTAAATGCGAATAAGTGCGAGTTTTCTCAGCCCTAAGATCTAGTTCATGAAGCTCCCGTTCGGCATAGACCTCATGCCTCAAAAGCATTTCCTTTGCATCTTTCGAGCATATAACGGTATACCCAAAAGACTGAGCCGAAAGACCATTAATATGGTCCGAGTGCGTGTGGGAAAGTAGATGTAGCGCTGCCACCGAGTCATGTGTGGTTGACTGCCCAAAATCATCAACGCGAATGCGATAGGGAAGCACGAAAGAGTTGTATGGTGTCCCTGGTGGCATCCTATATGCCAGGTATCAAGTTCACCGTTCCCCTAGGAGATGAAGGTCGTTGGCTGAGCATCGAGTCGCGCGGTGTCAAGCTGGTTAATGTCAAAACCTGACTCAAATCGCAGTGACATATCTACGATCACGTGATTCGACGGAATACCGTCCCGCTACATCCCTTGGCCACTCGGAGCAAGTCATCTCGGATTTGCGATTCAACTCTGAAAAGATAAAAGAAAAGATAAGAAAAAGGGTTTCTTGTTCCTAGAACTGGGACGTTATGGTCATTCTTCGTGCCTCTACCCTCTTCATAGCAAGAAGTTCAGCACGATGTGTCGGTGGTGGTTCAGCGAATTTGACTAGGTTTAGTACTCTGCGGGGGCTAGCAACTGGGCCAACGCCAACTGGCGATGTGAGTTTGATTGTGTGCTTTGAATAATTCGAACTAAATTGTATCGTAGCTGAGACGGACGGGACTATACGATTTTCATGTAGAGCACGGCGCGAAGATGGTGGAATTTGCGGGGTACTCAATGCCTCTGGCGTATGCAGATGTTGGGCAAAGTAAGATCTACTTAAGCTGTATTTTATGGGCCTCAGTTGTTTTGACTAATAGTCGCAAGCCATAACCATGTGCGGAGCAGTGTGGGGATGTTCGACGTCGGACACATGGTCCAAACAAAGTGGATTTCACGTTATTCTTTTACACTGGTGTTGATAACCTGACGAGGCTTGCCTGCTCAGCTATCGTGGCCCAACATCAACAGCCTTCTTGGAATGGCTCACGCCTTCATCCCTCTCGACCCTCAACCCTTACAGCTCTTCGCTTTCCGTCCTGCTCAATGAGAAGGGCGGGATTATCGATGACTTGATGCTTACGAAGCACGCTGCAGATGCATTTTATATCGTGACAAATGCCGGGCGGCGTGAACGTGACCTCTCCTGGATCCGAGAGAGGTTGGGAGAGTGGAATGCAAGCGAGAAGGGAAAAAAGGGGCCGGTAGAGATGGAGGTCATGGATGGGTGGGGACTGCTTGCGATTCAGGGTTCGTTTCCGGTGCGGTCGCCGGTCTCTTATTGTCCGTTGATAATTGTGTGATAGGTCCTCAAGCTGCGTCGTATATGCAAGGTCTGACGTCATACGACCTACAAACACTAAGTTTCGGCACATCCGCATACGTACCCATCGAGGGCTTCAATCTGCATGTCGCTCGGGGAGGGTATACAGGTGAAGACGGATTCGAAGTGAGGATTTTATACTTTTACGTAATTCCGGTTCGCGGCTGAAGTGTACTAGATTTCCATCCCCCCGTCTCAGACACTTGACGTTGCAAAGATGCTGACGAAAGGCCCGGTTCAGCTAACGGGACTTGGGGCGCGAGATAGTCTCCGTCTGGAGGCAGGGATGTGTTTGTACGGCAACGACTTGGATGAGGATACATCGCCTATAGAAGCTGGGTTGGGGTGGATTATATGTGAGTCTTAATCCACCTCGAAGGGTATTCGATGTAAATTTGATTTTTTACATCAGCAAAAGAACGGAGGGAGAAGGGCGGTTTTATCGGCGCAGAGGGTGTGCAGCAAGTGATCAAGGACGGCCCATCCAGGCGTCGAGTAGGAATGTTCATCGAAGGCGCTCCTGCACGGCGTACGTCAAATTCCGTCTTGTTATCTTTCGTACACTAACGAGCACCTCCATGCATTACTAGAGGGTGCCAAAATCTTCGCGCCATCGTCAAAGGAAGACCTCGGTTCGTCTTCATTCTCTATACACAATGTTGTGATCTTGTCGTAGTAACACGTACGTCAGGTTCGGTAACATCCGGGATTCCATCCCCTACTCTCGGGAAAAATATCGCGATGGGTTATGTCAAGTCGGGCTGGCATAAAAAAGGCACAGAAGTGGAAGTGGAAGTGCGCAACAAGATGAGGAAGGCAGTGGTTACACCCATGCCGTTTGTCAAGCCGAATTATTTCAGAGGTTGAGTATGAATGAGTTTGGGAGAGTGTGAGCAGCTGAATGTGAAGATAGTAATTAATACCTACGTTTCTGTGTGGTCCGCATTTTACAGTGCACGACTACGAAAAGATAAGAGACTTGCTGAGCGTTAACTTGCCAAGTATGCCTCCCGCCGAGACGCTTTGGGCACTGGCAAAAATTGGCATGTATTGAACGACATCCTCGAGTCATGCTAACCGAGTCGATCGAGTGCAACTTCAAGTCAGTGGCTTTGGTGAGCTTTAATTAATATGCCAGGCGGACAAAACAAAACAAGGCTATCTATATCCAACACAGTGAACTTGAAGTTGAACGGCATCACTTGGATCAACTGTAAAACACGTTCCGCATCCGACGTCGCCATATCGAATACAAACCTACTACGCTACTACAGGGAACATCCTAAAGCCTGAGCATGACTCGTGACTAGGTCCTTCAAAAAGTTATGCTCTCAGGGCTGGCAGCCCTTGGCCCCTACCAGACGTGGCGGCCGCGCAGGAACGTCCATGACTCCATCCCCACATTTGGTCCTGACTATCTCTTTCCAATTAGCCTTACAGTGTCCTTTCCAAAATGGTGGAGTTCCCTCCCAGTAGCACTGTAGCAGCCGGGCAATTCGGTATCTAAGGCCTTGTTCGGGATCCCCATCTAAATCCACAGCTAACAGATGTACCCGCCAAAATATACCTGTGAATCAGTGTGATTTTTTCGACTGGATTAGGAAATCACACAAGTGTGAGAATGATTTTCGGATATTCCCACATCGGCTGTACATCACCACAGCACCATCCCATCAGACCCGTCCTCATTGTGCCGCCCCAAAACACTATTTTTTTTCTTGAGTTGAGACATTCCGGAATATGAATAAGATGCATGGTAGTTCCACCCAAATGTATAGTACATCAATTGTCAAAAAAGCGCCCCAACCAGAGGCAGTATTGGTGAGATAGTTGAGCTCACTGTTGCAGACGACGAGCAGGAAGGTCGAGCGAAACAGCGAGCAGGATGCTCAAAAGTAGATGCTACTTTAGGATTTGCTTGATCAGCTGTGACTAAGTGTGACTTTCCATATATATTCGTAATGGAATGGGCTCCATTATCTAGCTGGAGCTACCTGGGGATCCCGAACAAGGCCTAAGTATCTTCCTTATTTCTAGGAGCAACGGCACTATCTTGGACATTGGGGTGGGCGAACGCAACAGCAACGGCGGTAAAGGTGAAGGATAGTAAAGGGAGTTTCATGGCCCTCTAGGCGGCTCGTTAGATGGCCCGTAAACGTTACAACTTGAAGACCCACGATGTCACATCAGTGGATGCTCCAACTGATTCAAGTTGTTTGGTATTTTGTCGAAATCCTAGGAGAACGATGAGCTTGGATAGTTGTTGGACGAATACCAGTGGAGGTTTTGCGTACTCAGAGTCGGGGTAGAACTGGCTTTCAGATTTGCATAGTCGTCTCGCCGAGTATCATATAATAAGAGTCAGAACCTCAGTCGACACGATAAGTGTAAGAATGACTGAATTGTGTGAGTACCTAATAAGAGTCAGAACCTACAATGGTACGTAACATAAGTAATAGTCCGTTGGTGTAAGATAAAATGTACATACCTCAGTCGACACAATAAGTGTAAGAACGACTGAGGTATCATTGTATCATAACAGGATATATAAGTAAAGGGTGTCCGTAGGGAAAGGGTGTCCATAAATATGAAATAGGTTCTGCTACACTAAGCAATCTGACGACATATGAAATAGACGCCGCACGTGTGTGCAGAGGAGTGCAGGTAATGAGTCACCTTCAATATCATATATTTGAAATGCCTCGGCATTTCTTTCCATTTGCACTCGTTGAACTGTGAGTTACAGTGAGTTATCACCACCTCGAAGTGCACATAATAGAAGCTTACCTGACGCGAAAGCACTAATGTAACACTGGGTAGTAAGGGTTTAGCCTTGCTTTACTAGGGCAACATCCATGTCATGGCAGTTCCAGTTCCTTGGGGAGTAATCGAACCTGCAATTATAATGCCACTTTCTCGACCCCAGATATGTCACAAACTGATGAAGCAGAACAGCCTGAGGTACCTAATCCCTGCTTTGGAATTGCACAAGTCACGTAAAAGCCCCAAATTCTGGGGCAGGGACGATGTAATTTGAGCTTCGTTGGTGGCAACATTTTCACAGTAACAAGGGGTCATGCTGGTTTGACTGTGTATACAAGTAGGGCACGGCATGGGTAACCCCCGGGTAAATTTCACTGTACCCGTACCCGTACCCGTGAACACCGTACCCACACAGGTAGGGGTACGGTGTTACCGTGGGTTTTGGAGGGTTACCCGTGGTTATTCACGGGTTTCGACATTAGTATGTATTTTAATAATATAATTACACTATAGTAATATATGGAAAGTGAAACCCCCCCTCTCTCGAGAGGGGGGGTGCTGCCTGTAGTTGTCGAGAACGGAATGAGAAACCCCCCCACTCGCGTTTGCAGCAAGAGAGGGGGGGGGGTGCTGCCTATAGTCACTGAGAACGGAACGAGAAACCCCCCCGCTCGCGTTTGCAGCGAGGGAGGGGGGTGCTGCCTGTAGTCACCGAAAATGGAATGAGAAATCCCCCCGCTTGCGTTTGCAGCGAGAGAGGGGGTGCTGGGTGCCTGTAGTTGCCGAGAACGTCGTCGTCATTGTCAGCATTGTCGTTGTTGCGTTGTTGTTGTTGTTGCTGTCCCATCATCGTCATCGTCGTTGCTGTCTCATCATCATCGTTGTTGTCATTGTTGATGTCCCATCATTGTTGTTGTTGTTGTTGTTGTTGTCCCATCGTTGTCGTTGTTGTTGTTCTCCCGTTGTTGTCGTTGTCGTCATTGTCCCGTCGTTGTTGTCATTGTTGTCCTGTCGTCATACTTCGTTGTTGTTGTTGTGCTGCTGCCCCTTCTCGTCGATCCTTGTAGCTCCCTGTTCCCACCCCACGAGCAGTTGCTCATGGCGGCAGTTGGGGTGCTGTTTGCACCCATCGTTTTCGTCACTGTGTAGTATGGGAATCTAAAAATAAATATAGAAACATTAGTTAGTTGTGAAAAAACAAGAACGAAAAGAATAAAAGATACCCAGGGCCCAAATGTCGTTTAACGTCGTTTGGGCCCGTTCCCTGTGCAATGGGGCCATTTTGCGTCGCTTCCTGGTCGTCAGAGCTCCCCGTTTCCACCCCGTGAGCAGTTGCTCATGGCAGTGGTTGGGGGTGCTATGGTGGTGGTGGTCATGGATCGTTTTGTAGTCTAAAATTAGAGCATCGTGAGTGAATCAACAAGGTCAGATGATCATTCACCTGAACGAAATCCGGGTACCGGCATACCCGCACATACCCGTAACACCGTGGAAAAGGGTATGGTGTTGCCTGGGTATGGCAATCCCATACCCGTACCCGTGACCGGAAACACACGGTGTTACCCATACCCGTGCTGTGCCCTATATACAAGAAGGGAATGAATGCAAATGACACACTCAGGAAGTGCAGGCACTTGGCTCAGTAAATAAATGCACCATAGGAATTTCATGATCACGGTCGACACACTACATCTACAATTACAGGATGGGAGGAGTTGTGGAAAAATATGAGGTTCAAACTGAAGTTATGACCAAGTCACCCTTGGGTTTCCTCTAATGACAAGCGAAGGCGGTGAGTGCCATTGGGGGGTGAGGGGGCACATTGGAGGTGTGGAGACGTCTAAAGAGCCTCATGTGCCAGGAACCAGTGGACAGTGTCTCTGCATGTTTGTATGTCTGCATTGTAGATGAACACACAAGACTAGATCGATCAAATGTCTGTCATACTCACCAATGATCTCGAAGGAGTCATCGGGGCAAAGCAACAACAGCCTTTGGATTTTCACAGGTTGAAGAGTGCGATGTTGCTGATTTCTACGACAAGTATGCCGCCAAGGAGGGATTTCTCAAACTGGAAGCCAGAGTCTCCATTGGGAGTACCAATGCCTAGTCGTGTCGCATGACCTGGTGAAACCAAACCGACAAGAAGGTGCGCCGCCTCATGCAGAATTGTCACTATGGTGAGGAACTGGAGGTATATTGCTAAATCCATGCCCTGTAGCCGTTGCATTGAGAACTATTTAGCGATTTAACACTGGCCACCACGCACCTCTCATGCTGCCTTGAGTGCCTGAATGAGCCACGGACTGATCCAGAGAATAGGCTCATTGATCCCACAGTCCACCGCCCCCCAACAGACACTAGCTGGCTGGAGAGTCAGACATTCAGTTTTGTCTAGAGGATGCATATTTGGCCAGTTCTGAAGGAAGCATTGACATATGTTGGCCAGGTTCAGTGCAGGGAAGTCATTTGGTGAGGCTTAGTGCATGGTGTAGAGAAGCTGATGGTACCGTCCTAGTATTTGATTGCTTTGAACTCCAATTTGGAGGTGTTTCTGGGCAGCCTGATGGATGGCATGTAGCTGGGATGATGCTGCAGGAAGAACTGGAACAAAGGAGTGAAACCCAGGTGAGAAAGAGCACAATCGACATAGGAATCAGCTGAAGGGACGAACCTTCGATAGCGTCCACCGGAGTAGAATATGACAGAACAGGTCAATCATCAGCTTGAATGCTGCAATGAGAAGTTGACAATGGCAAAAGAGCCCTCGTATGATGTTGAAGAAGCTGTTCCACAAGATAACCCACAGCAATTGTAAGTCTGCAGACTCACGACAGTACTAACACACTTCATCGTCGGACCCCGATCGGTATCCCGATCTCATACCGATCTCATATACCAACTATTCATCCCTACATTGACAATACTAATATCCACGACTACACCAACATCCACAATTCCATCATCACAACAGTCGGGCC
>QMFE01013542.1:3203-15257 GCA_003314665.1 Tricholoma sp. MG77 | reverse complement strand
CTCCCATGCTAGCACGTGACTTAGTATCAGAGAAAGACATTTCCAGTAGTTTCCGCCAGGGAAGCATCTTCTTTCCAGGATCTGGAATGGCAATGACCGTCATGGAGATGGCGAGAAGATGAGGCTGGATGCGCTGAATATAACCAGTAAGGACCCTTACGGCATCGAAAGGAGATATTATTAGCCTCAGCCAATCTCTGTATGACTCCCATTGGCCGAGTATGTCTATTGGATCTCTGGAAAAAACATTCGAATGTCGCGACTCGTAGAGGGTCGAAGCTTGGATACTAGCAAGATCAGAGTCTTCCTCGTCCTTCTTCTTGCGATCATGGACATACTCGAGCAAAGACATAATAGTCTGAAGGTGTGTTTCGAACATAGAGCTATTAGCCACCACTCGAAGGGACCCCCCAAAGAAAGTCACCCTCCGAACATACAACTCCAGCTTCTGGTCGAGTTCTGATTCCTGGATTTGTGCCAGTTCCTCTAGCGAACTACAGAAGCCTGTGAGCAGCACCCGTAAGACTTCGTGAAAATCCTTGTATGTCTCTCGAGTGTAGATGGGGACAGAATAATCATCCTTGAGCAGAGCTGCTTCTAGGTTGGGAATCTTTATATTCGTCAACTGGATGAGTGTAGGTAGCACGTCAACAATCCGCTTGTCGTAGGGGGACCTGGTCACTTTGGCTGCGTGTTCGGGGAAATCCAAAGACGACACTTTTGCCTGGATCAGAGAGTCGTAGAGTGGTTTCCCATATTCGGGATGGTTCAGTCGACGATACATTTTCTCAAAGCACATGGCGACGATGTACCGCATAACGTTTGTATAAGAAAATGACGGGCGGATGCACTGGTTGAGAATATCCGCCACTGATCGTCCATATTCATCATAACTCAGTGATTTCCTACGCATCATGTTAAATTTATCGGCACAAAAATGCTGATGAGCCGCACTCACCAATTCTTTCGCACATACGCAAGTGGATCATTGATATCGATTTTAAGACCCGGTGTTTTGATAATGGGTGGGGTAGTGCCAGTATCTGTTATCGAATCTGCCACCACGACATGCGAGTCTTTGCATTCTTCATATGGAGTAGGAATCGCCGGAGAAGCATTGTCCTGACTGCCATCGTGTACTTGGGATGGATCGGAGGAAGTACTTTCAAGGTTCTCCTGATTTTTCTCGGGATGTGGACTACTTGAGTCAGTAGTTGTGCATTTGAGTTCGTGCTGAGGATTCAGAGCGGTGGGGAGTGCTACCTGATCTTTGCTGAAGTGGGCACAAGCAATGATTTCATATTTGCCAATCCTGTCACCAGGCTTTGATACAACTGCAACGGTCTCATGGTTCCTGACAAGGATGGTCGAAAGTGCGTCAAGTACTTGCAGCTCCAGTTCTCGCTCCTGTGTAATCAAGGATTCCTTAACATACATACACCCACTGTACTGACTGGTTGGAGCCTCGCGGAGGACTTTAAGCATCGTTGTGATAGTTCGGAACTGATAGATGAGTTCCATATTGGTGAGCGCCTTGTCAGTGGGCACGATATTAATGTCGGGGGGGATGGTATTGGAAGCCATGGCGAGGAGGCCGTCATGTTTATCTGGTAAAGTTTTCTAATACCGCGTTGTTTGGTAGGTAAATAAACCGAGTCATACCTGGCAGGCCTAGTCTTGAATATCACGTATGTAGTTCAAGTACTTCATTGCTTCGTCGAGCGCTCTCTTCTACGTTTATGTAATAAGCATTTCGTACATTCTATGTATACACGCTTCGATGGTACTCTAAACGCGTTGAGTAATTATGCATTAGAACGCAACGGTGACTGGGATGCTTAGTATGCAATATAACAAAAGTGCTGCCAGTGAATAGAGCTAAGTTGCGAGATACGTTCTATGATGCGTTTACTACTTTTACTAGTATTGTATATTGAATGTCCAGATTAGCTGGTAACCACTATGAAAACCAAGTAATCATGGAAGCCATCTGGTGCCTCGTAGTATTTGACATTCTCCTCACCCAAACCCTTTACCATTCACTCCTTGAAAGTGCATATCTGATCCAACAAGACCTCTGCGCCGCCAGCTACTACGAAAGTCCTGGGACAACCGGTGAAGTCGATGTCTGGGGATAGATGCAAAGATGCGCACAGGGCTCATGTATCTGCTGGTATTGTGAGCTGCACCATCCATACCTAAGAATTGTGCTTGTATAGTTCAAGTCACTATCTCCCCTAAGGGAATTGATGTAATCAGAGTCGACGAAATTGTACCTGAATGATTCAGGCTCGTCGCCGATGCGACAAAGGTCAGTCCAGGGCGATAGTATGAGCGCTAAGTGGCCCAGGCGCTGGTATATCGCTGCATTCCGGTGGGTAATTAACGTGTAAGTGCATGTGCCAAATTCCCGCCGGCTGAGCCTCCAGAGAATATGATGTCGGAAGGCAATGAGAAGCCAATGTTAACAAAGTAATTGGGGCCTGCTAGAGAATCGAGTAAGGCGGCAGGAAAAGGGTTAGACTGGGTTGGATTGGGCGGTGGATGAGATGCGATATTCGGTGGAAAACGTGCGATACGCCGGTTCAGCCATGTTTGAGTAAGTTGCGGGAAATCGCAGATATGTGGGATGAGCACCGGTAATATGGGACCAGTTTGCACAGGCGTGTTGGACTTTGAACGCGTAAGCCTCGAAACTTACAAGGTGGTTATCGATTTGTTACGAGGTTGCTAGAGATGTCAGCAGGGCTACAGCTTCAAGTAGCAAATCACAAACGAAGTTTCTCTCCAATGTCGAAGTCGCTCAATTACAGTTGCGGGATTTAAAAGGCGTATTTGATATTTTTGGGCAAGTTTTACGAAATCTCTCGAATCCATTTCGCTAGTTCCTCGAATGTGTTAGTCCTTTCCGGCTCATGCCAACTGAAAAGCAAGTAGTCATGGATGCCATCCTGTGCTTCATGATACTTCACGTTCTCATCACCCAAATCCTTGACCATTCTCTTCTTAAACGTCCGGATCTGGTCCAACAAAACCTCTGCTCCACCAGCAACTATGAAAGTCTTGGGGAAATTCTCGAAGCTAATGCTCATTGATGGATGTAAAGAGGCAGGGGAGATGTATCTGTTGTGAACGGCGGCACCCATCCCAAGGGGTCCCAGAAACGCATCTTTTGAATAATTAACGCTTCCCTCCACCGTATTGATATAATCAGAGTCGATGGATTTGTAACTCGATGATCCAGGGTAGTCATGCGACATGCCCACATCGGTCCAGGGTGACATGAGGATAAGAGCGCTAGGTGACGCTGGCATATTGGGAGTGTCCTTGTACTCCACGAGGTATCGCGTCAGTGCATGCGCTAGGTTTCCGCCAGCCGAATCTCCGGAGAATATGATGTCGGAAGGCGAGAAGCCAACGACGTTGACAAGGTGATTATAGCCTGCAAGCGCATCAAGTAAGGCAGCAGGGAAGGGATTAGCAACCGGATTTGGGGTGGTAGACGATATACGATATTCGATGGAAAATACACGATGGACTGATTCGGCATGTTTGAGTAAGCCATGAGGGATTCCAGCAGTCAAGTCCTTGGGATGGGCAGAACCACGAACATATGCCCCGCCATGCATATGATATACAACCTTTTCACCGGGCACAGGCAAGACCTCGTCTTTGATGGTGGTCTTGTCTTTGTGCAACCAATAGCCAGGGATGCGGATAGCAGCCACAGAGGTAGCCGTCATCCAAGTCTTCAAGACGCCCGTAACCAGATGAGGTACTGGTTCTACCCAGACTCCATTGACATTGACGCCTTCAGTGATCGCCAAATGGTTAGGCGTCGTTCTAAGGGAGCCAGTTCTGTTTTCGACCGAATGAGTGAAATAATATGCGTGTCTATAGTAATCACGTACCTAGCGGTAGTGTGAAGCAACTGACGAACAAAATTAACGCCCAAGACACGCTTCAGATCCCAAGAAGGCCTTGGACGGCGTGACCTAGTTATGATACATGTTATTGGCAACAAGGAAAACGCAAAGAAGCAGTTTCTTGCCTGGGAAGGGCGAATAGAATCCAGAGTGGCACACGGATGAAAAGCGTGGTTAATACCTGGTACATTAGATAGAGGCCCTTAAAGGGTTGGATACGGAGGGGGCGAAAGAACATCGCCCGACCGTTTGAAGGAAAGAAAGCTGGTGTTGGGAGAGGCTAAATGAGCCCGGCAGGCAGCATGACTCCAACTTGAACAACATCCGAGCAAGAGCATCCGAACTTCGAAGAGTCAACTAGTCAACGTTCAACTGTCACGGTCAAACGGACTTCCGCTTGCGGCTATCTATTACACCTCCTGGACGGGAATGCCGTCAAAACTCGATTTCCACACCGTGGCCCCTCAAGAAGAGGCCTACCTCCGTCTCCTTCATCCTACACCTGACGATATCCCGGGATGCCTTAGCCTTTTTGATACTTACTTGTCGTGTAATGGTACGTATTGGGTCAAACATTGCTAATTTTTATGCCAACCCCACACACATCGACAGTCATTCGTTCACAGGTTAAAGCTATTTACAGATACGGGGGCAGACCTGTTTGTGCACCCAAGCTAGAGGATTTCAAGTTCTGCATGAGCATAAAATCTCTGCATCCTGAAGAACGACGGGACGCCTGGATCTCTCGGAGAGCAGAATGGTGGGCGAACAGACGCATGGCCAGAAGCAGCGAGGATGTTTGGGATATTCGCCAGTAAGTCTGACCAGAATACTCATCTTACTAGAAATTATTAATCATATGATAATAGAGAACCCTTGAAGTCTTTTCCAAAGCCAATTACAGATGTGCTACTTGAAACGCGTCCGATTGAATAATTCGTCCTTCCGAGTTGCATTCACAAGTGCTAGGATTCAATGGTATGATCGAATAAAGATCCACACACATCCTATAGCTGTAATTGATTTATGATAATATGAAGATGATTCTATCAGGGCACCCGAAACTTTCCGCCTATGCCGTTGGGAATAACGGCCACCGAACACTCAAACTTCTCTCTGTATCAGAATCAAGTCATCATCCGAAACTACAGAGACATACAGCAATGATAGCAAATACCATGGAGCGTGTATAAGATCCTCCAGCAAGGTGTCAAAAATTCAAATATAGAACATGGTCTCCCTGATATCGGGATGAAGCTGAAAAATGAACCGACGTAGAATCAGCAATATTACATGAAATAGCAAAATAACTGACCCCTTCGCCCCACGAGACCTTCGCAGCGTTGAACACACGAACCATCTCTTCATCCCTAGCAGCCTTTCCGCTCCCACCACCGGTCGAAGTCTTGTCATCAACCAGAAAGTCATTCAAATAACATCGTCCCCGCTCACACGCCAGATCAGCATAGTAGGCAGCGGGAACCAGGCTAACCGCTTTCGTTGCGCGCGCATACAGGTGACTCGCATCGTGCGTGCCCTTCTGGATCTCATCCGCAGTTAGCTGGTTCTCGTCGTGCACGACGGTGTAGTGTGTTGATTTCACATGTCCTTGGAGACCCGCATGTGCTTGAAGGTAGAAGTCAAAGTCGAAACTGCGTATGAAAGCAAACGTAAATTCTCTCGGATACGGAGGAGAAGCAGAACTTACACCCCTGTGACCCCTTTGTCGACAACGGTGCCAGGACGGGTGTTACCGTTCTTGTCTGCTTGCGGACCATTGGTGGGGAAGAATCTGTGCTATGATGAACTTTGGATAGGTTGTGATCTTCCAGCTGGACATACCGTGCATGGTGACGTTTCCTATGGTGCAAAAAACTAGGCTGAGGAAACGGTATTAGATAAAACATGAATGACTAACCCGCAGATAATGATCGAAAGTTTAGGGCGATATTTGTCTTTCCGTTCTTTCGTCCCCAATTTATTGAATGCCTCCAAGATCTGGGCGAGCTCTTCTTGCAAGACCGTGTCAAATTGTCCCTAAAATAATGAAAAGCAGTGTTACCATTGCAACCTCCAACACGACACCATGAACTTACCTCAGATACTCCATCTCGATACACAAAGATCCGCTGAGGTAAGAGCTTATTTTTCTTCTCGTATACCAGTAAACGTTCCACCAGCATATCCCTTAGCTCATCAAGCATCTAATAAAAATTAGCCCCAGTGAAGGCAATGATAGATTGATAATAACCTCTTTCTTGCTCTGCTGAATCCTCATGCTTGCAGGGAATTGAACAAATGAATCGTCCACATTAGCCACCACAGCTGCGATCGAAGGGGTTCCTTCTCGACTACCTGGTCCAGGATGGGTTACATCGATTCCCACCATCATCGTCTTCTTTTTGGTAAGCCATGCCATCGCCTGGTTGTCAAGCTAAAACCGTCACTAGAATGAGCCTGCTGCATCGGAACGAACATCGAGAAAAGGCTCACCAGGTGATTCATGCCCCCAAGCTTAGTATTGACCTTCAGCGCAACATTAGAGAAATACTGATCTTGCCCTCTTTGTTCCAAAGCCTTGCCCAACTGCATGCAGACTGTCAGGATGCCGAGTTCAACATCACCAATGCGCTAGAATGGTTCAAATTGTCAAGTGTTATTTAACGCAAACTATAGATGAATCACCTTGATCCCCGGATAGATGTAATTGTCCTGGTTTTCAAGCAGGACAAGAATGAAACTGGGCTTGCGCCCACCCTGCGCAGATTGTAATGCCTGTCTGAGGGTCGACCGAATGCTTTCAATTGCATCGGCTCGCGTGGGATCGGAAGACGATAATGCAACTGGTAACAACCGAGGGAGTCCACCTGGCATGACCATTCCGCTCTTCGTACACTTCGCGATAAAACCCTCGATAAGTGCTCTCAGTTTTGGATCATGGGAACCTTCGAGTTTACCCTGACCATCCTGTACTAGAAGAAGCCACCAACTTGCTACGACAGCCCCTCGATGGAACTTGACATCCAATATATTCCAGCTTCCATTGTTCACATTAGCCCTTCCGACCTTGTATGAAAGACGGGGTGGGGGAAGCTCGCGGGCTGGAATTACGGCCATCTCAGGGTTGATAGATATCCCAAAGCCGTCGATTGGAGGTTCAGCGGGGTTCAGGCCAAGAGTGGGGAATCCTTTATTGACAATGGTCTCGGCATTGACTCTGGGCGGATTGCACGCATATCGGATCATTTGCGCCGTTTCCTTGCTGCTGAGCCTCCCAAGCGGCTGCCCAGCAATTATATCGCATAACTCCGCTGGAACCCAGATGGCTTTCTTCGCATTCCCGAGATTGATGACAGGGAGATCCGTAGGATACTTGAGTTTCCGATCATATTCTAACAAGAAAAGCCAAGGCGTCATTATTATTCTCTCGAAATCAGTTGTGACGCACTCTTTAAGAAATATCGTTCAACGGATACCGTTCCGCCTAGCTCTTCGCAAGGGAATGTCGTGTCCCGAGCTGACCTTGTCCCAACTTGATAGATAGCTTTCTTGTGTCCGAGATGTTGGGTCTTGACCTTGATTTTCTTCATCGAGTTTGGTAATGTGGGCAGTGCTCCGAAGGAATTTCTCCTAAAATCACGTAGTGCATCTGCCAGATTGCATGGTTCAACAAACGCAGTCATGCAGACATTTCTGATGGAGACGATTAGCACACGGGTTGAAATGGTAAAACAGAGATTGATTACACGTTGACCATAAGTTCTTTGTACGTAGGGCGAACAGAAGCGAAGAAACCTTGCCATGCCTCCACTCTAGGTCCTAACGGAATCTTCTGAGCTGACGATGGGAAGAAATATCTGTTCTTTCCGACTCGTATGCCGGTGCGGCTGGCATTTTGTTGAAGGACCAAATTTAGAGCAGATACGAGTGGAAGAGTATCATAACTCCTAGTGTCTGGACTACCGTTCAAATGCCTTGGAATGAAGTTAGACAAACTGCTACACACGACAAGGTCTCAGGAACGTACTGGGTCATGCTACCCATGTCAAGTTGACGTTCAAATTTGATGGAAACGGTGTACACCATGGCGTTTGGGCGTGGCCCAGTCTCGTGGTCATCGTAGAATGGAACAGGAATATCCAGAGGTTGTGGTAATTCACGAGCAGAAACCAACCTCTGGCTATGGTCGTGTGCGATGTATGGCAAATGAGGCACACACGTGGGCGATCGCTCTAACAATTCGAAAATTCGCTTCTTGAGCCTGTTGATATCCGTCTTCGGACTAATCTCGATGTTATAGTCAAAGATGGGTCCCTTCGGGAGCTTCACGGCAAAGAAATTTGCTCGAAGGGTAATAGGAGTTCCCAATATCCCGTAGCCAGGTCGTGCTGGTCGCTCAGGCTTGATTGCGAGGGACTTGAATGATTTAATGAGGTCGGCATGACTTACATCAGAAAGTCGGTGTGGAATGTTCGCAGGGGTGCCCTCAGCAAAAATCACAGGACCGCCAACGCCTCGACCACGGCCAGGAGGTCCACCACGTCCTCTAGAGTCGAATCCACCACGTCCTCCACCTTGGAATCCACCGCCTCCCCTGCCTCCACCTCTCCCTGGTGATCCAGTCCCGCCCCTTCCTGGCAGTGGAGCCCCGCCTCTCGCAGGAGATCCACCTCCACTTTGTGATCCACCACCTCCCCTATCTGAGCCTCCACCACCTCTGTTTGGTGCATCGCCACCTCTCCCTGGCGAGCCACCTCTACCTTGAAATCCACCGCTTCCTCTGTCTGGAACGCCACCACCTCTCCCTGGCCCGCTGCCCCCACCGCCTCTATTGGACCCTCTGTCGTTGCCTCGGCCCCTGCCTCTCTGTCCTCTGTTGCTCATTGTATGTTTATTGTCACAGTTGGGTCGTAGTCGAAAGGAAGGGTATGAGTTAAGTTACACGCACAAAACCGCAGGCGGCAACGACTTATAAGCACCCCTCGCAGCGCTTTGTCGAGTCATATCCAGATCTCACGGCATCTTGAGTCAACAAATATGGCGAACAATCAACGCGTGGTAGCCAGCCTGCGGAGTGATTGTGGATAAGCTGCCGTGAGGCGACCTCGTTGAAAAGGGTGCAGCGAAGATTTCGGATGGCCATTCCCCAACTATATTTTACATTGCGGTGAACTTGAAGTAATGCCAGGCTTTGTATGGACACACTCGTTATACTTATGTGAATAGAGTCAATGTAAAATATTATTTGCTAGTACGTTGCAAATAAGATTTTTCAAGGTTTGGGGTAAGGCTCCAACTGTATTATCTATTTACTGTATATATATGGTAAATACTGTATATGTATATGTATATGTATACCCTCAAAGCTGAGAATCGAGTATACAGTAAATATACAGTATATAGACAGTTATATAGTTTTGCAGTTCAGTAGTCAATCAGTCATGTAATTTCACACACTTTTGACACTCACTCGTCAGCTTCAGGAATTGACCCGATAATAGTATTAGGTAATACATATTGTTGCCCAATTCACACCCTTGATCATGTCAACTGCAATATTCTGCAGGCCTGAGGCCTGATCATGAGGCACTATTATACCTGTGACTGCATATACTTATTTATGATGCTGCTATGCTACAGGTATGCATAGATGCCTTGCACAAGTATCAATGGGCATGAGTTTGTCATGAACTGCACTTCAAATTCTTCAATTAGCAAATTTTGTTTCAGTGAAGGGTACTCTGAAAGTCTGACTTTGTGACTGCCTTTTCTCGGAGTGAGTGTTTAGAGTTATGGATGGAGTGAAGGCATCAACAGTAGTTGCATATTTTTGAAGCAGAATTTGAGCACATCAAGTTGTGCACATCTGTGGCCAGCTCAATGCTCATCGCTGACCTCCTTCAAGGCTTGTCACTCTCCTTCACCTGTCACTCTCTATCATCATTACCCCTTGTCAACCCCCACAACCCTGAATTCCACACCCACCACATGGAGACTGCTCCTCAAGACTTTAATGAACCACAGCATCACACACAAGTGATAAAACTGGACGAAGGGTCCTAGGTATGTTCACTTGTATGTTTCTTCCTCATTTCTTTGACCATCTAACTTCTCCCATGCATTTTTTAGCATTTTAGGTTCTAAACATCATCATATAATGATGGCCCCTAGACAACATACTTCCTGGGCCTAACCACCGCCTATGAGTCTTGAGACCACTGCTACTGCTGTGAGCCCAGTGGATGGTAAGATGCTGGCTGACAAGAAACAGACAACAGGGATGGGAGAAACTGACACAGTGTGTCAGTTACACCATGCCTGAAACATTGTAAGTCTGGCCCAACAGATTTACGACATTATGACCAAGACAACACCCCTCTGGCACCAACACACACATCCCTGGTGCCAAGACAATCACCCACGTCACTGGCACAGCCACCGGCAACCACAGCAACAACACACTGGCAACGTACACACCGACAACATGCACACTGGCAACTGACGACACAGCATCCTTCCAAACATGCTTGTTGAAGGCTGTTGAAGGTTCAGATATACTAGGACACACTCTTGCTGGACTCTTGGACATAACCAAGTTGTTACCTCTCCATGGTTCATCTCAGAAAACTTCATGATATAACAACTGTATATAACAACTATATAACTGTATATATAGTGTATATAGACAGTAGACAACTGTATATGTATATTTACGCTGCCAGCCCTATACATATACTATATGGTTGGAGCCTTAGTTTGGGGGAAGATTCTGTCAAGAGTGACACGAGAAGATCATGTGACAGGATGCATCTTTGTAACATGGCAAATGCAAATCTTTCAAAAGGAAAAGGTTGTAAGCCTGGCACCCCAGAAAGACGACCCAGCCTTACGCACTTGGATTCCGCTATGCTACCTCATATGTTGGGACCCTGTGGGTTATCTGACATTTCGATTCCTTGTTCTACCCCTGACGGTTTTCTGCAGTGCTATCTTTGCACTGCCATCATTTCACCATGACATTATTTTATTTAATGTTACGTGTCAACATTTTGATGTTGACACATTTTCATGGCCCCGCCATTGGACTCTGCTTTGGCCCTGTTACCTTTCTATTCTGATCACTGACATTACTTCAATGTAGACATTCCATACCTCAACACTTATGATTACATCACTGTCTCATTCCTGATATAGAGACTGACTAGCATCTGTTACATATTGAACCTTACTTATTTTATTATAGCCAGATAACCCTGTAACCCCCCCTAGTTGTAGCCTTTCCAGTCCTGGAGAATACACCATGGTTCTGTCAACTTGTGTGACCACAACCAGTGTAGCCTGATTGACACAAGGCTTTCAAAGGTCATGGTCAGAATCTTTGGAGTGTGCCTTGTTAGTCCCACAAATGGACAAGAAGTCTGAAGGGGAAAAATGAGACTACACCATGAAGGAGCAAAGCTCACAACAGACAAGTCTCTTCAGACTGGGCACCCCAAACTAGTGTTGTGACGGCTCAGCTCGGCCTGAAAGCCGCGGCTTAGGCCCGGCTTTGAGGGGCTTAGGCTTTGTAAATGTCAAGCCTGAGCCGCAATTCAGGCTTCCGGCCGGCTTAGGCTCGGCTCAGGCCCAAGCCGCGGCTTTCATGCTTGTAGGAGTGCAAACTACATTGATACCGAATAATTACAACTACAGTATGACCTCCCATTTTAAGTATCTCTACATACGACAAGGAAATATATTAGAAAGAAGTGCAAGAGCATGGGGAATGGTAATAAGCTCACCATATGTCCAGCACATACTATCATGATTATACATGTCTGAGTCCGAAGAGAAATCGTGCAATGGAGACATGTGATACTCTCGTCTCTTCGGCCCCTCCAAACGACATGTAAATAGGTTAGAATTAAGTGTAAGATGATGCTTAACAGTGGAAAACTCACCGAGATATCTCATGGTTGTGTAATACCCCCCTCTAAGTGAAATCTTGTCATAATGAAAGAATGGCAAGACGCGATCCTCTCGTCTCTTCGGCCCCTTTAAACGACATGTAAATAGGTTAGAATAGAGTGTAATATGATGCTTAATGGTGGAAAACTCACTGAGATATCTCATGGTTGTGTAATACCCC
>QMFE01013528.1:0-13425 GCA_003314665.1 Tricholoma sp. MG77 | reverse complement strand
CAGTCGTAAGCAGCATCAAGATCATCCGTGAACATTCCCTCCCAGAACCGAAAGAACATTGCTCAAAGGTCCATCATGATCGACCATCAGTGAGCGCGCAGATTAGCAACGAACAAGGCAGTTTCAGACATCGGAATAAACGACATTGATCGAACCGAGCGCCGGAAAAGGATTTGGCGATATCAAGCACTTCCTCTTCTTGTTCGAATACGTACCCACGTCGACGTCGTTCAAGGCCTCGTATCTTTGGATGTTTTGTCTCCATGATGCATAAACACGAGCAGCCAATCAATCAAGCTTCCAAGAACCATCACATAACCGAGACTCCTTGAATTCAGACATCATTTCGCGTTTGAGATATTCGTAGGCATTCAGTCCCAGTTGACCCCAAGACGCGGGAGCTAGATCGGCACGTTTGAGCCCTTGGTTAAATTTGGCCATTCGCTGTCGATCGACTGGGATTCCATTGTCATCTTCAAGATATGCGTGCTCATCGTCGTTGTCGTCTTCATGGCGTCCGGAGGCCCGACCGCGTCTGGGCTCCTTGTTAGTAGACGGTAGACTGTTGTTATCGCGCTTAAGGTGTTCTTCGTACGCTTTTTCCAGCCAGAATCTGACACTTTGTAGTCGGTTTGGAGCAGTGGGGGTGGGAGATTCTTCGGTAGTGGGAGGCGGCTAGATTCTGAGCGCGGAGCCTGGTTGAGCTGTTCCAATAAATTTTCGTAGTTTTGACTGGCAAAGACGTTCAAGTTTCATGCCCAGTCACTAGGCTGGTAGAACAGTAAGATTCCACTCACTTGCGAATTTTTACCATAGCTTCAAGTCGTATGACCTCATTTGTAAGACACGAATTCTCTTGTTGCAGTCTATCTATTTGTGTGACCATTGAATGGATTGGCATATATGCGCTGTATGAGCCTGCGAAAGGATCTTGACGATACGAGCTTCCAAATGTAAGCCATTTGGGGGGAAAGTCTGGCAGGGGTGATGATAAGCGTTTGATTCGAAGAGGAGCGCTGGCCCAGGCATGCCTGAGACCAATCACGAGCCTGAGGCTGAAAGCGAAATGGTGAACAGCAACCACGTGAATTTGTACAAGATAGGGGACCAAAAGTCGAGAAAGCAGGCGTAGCAGAAAGATGTGAAACAGGGCCAGACTCAGGCGATAGCGCAGAAGGTGACAAGTCTAGCAGTTATAAAAGGCCGGGCACTGGAAGTGGCGTCGTTTGCTGCATGATTTTGATCGAATAACGGCGGCTTGTGGGAGGTTCGCATAGCGTTCATCTCATCATTGATGACACTGCCAGTAATGCCACTACCAGTCGTCCGCGAAGATGATCCATTGTCATTGACTCCGAGTCGATCGTGGTGGTCATCCTGGTATAAATCAAACCATCTTGCACTACGACCTGGAGTCCTACTATGAGGATATCACTCACATCTTTCTGCATAAACTTTTGCCTGACAACTCTCGTCTCATCCGCATCATCCGAACTCGGACAAAGTTCAAGATTTACTCCAAGCACAGGCGGTACAGCACGATTGCGACTGGCAAGAAAAGCTGCTAGAGATGCATCTTGTTCCTTCTGTAGAGGTTGATTGCGTTGGGCAGTAGATTCCTCAGGTGGCATCGATCTGAAGGCAAGTGTGGACTCTTATGTAACAAGATCCTTCAATCGCAGTTCTGGCAAGCCTTGCTTTCCTTATGTAAATGCACATGCAGGTGTGTGAAGGTGATATTACGTATGCGGCGGATTTCGCGAGTATAATAAGCCAATACTGGGGCAGTTTCTTTATGAAGTCTAGGCCCCACCGTCAAGTTGCGACCGTACACGGAGATTACATGGAAATTAGGTCATTACAACGTACACTCAACGTCTATGGTGGAATATCCAAGGAATAGAGTTGATAAAATCAATCTGCTTCGCACGATAATTATCCGGAATCATCTTCAAGTCTTGGGCATTGAGCTGCATGACCTCCTGTGTTTGGTGATGCAAGTCAGACAATGCAATGAAGTTTATAACGGTGACACCACTTATACCTGTTGGTTATTCGTGTACTCACCCCACTGTGGACCTGAGTCCAGTTCATAGTCAGTCGAAAAGATGAAGAAAGCAAGGGCAGAAAGACGTACGTGGGATTCCGCGACCATCGTTCGGATCCAGACTTGTGACGAATGACACCCAATAGTCAATCATGATCCTACTCAGCGCGATCGCAGAGGTCGAATTATCGGGTGGCCCCCCATAGACAAAAGGAACCTCGGTGCCATGGCCGACTGAACGCATGTCAAATTTGAGTCCTCTGACAGAAGAATAAGTCCAGACACCGACCTCCGCCAGCTGCCCGGAGAGTGGGTTGTGGCTGAGTGAAAAGATATGCATAGGTTTTGACACCAAACTTGCTGGCTTGTTGTGACCAATATCGTCGTTGGGACTGGAAGGACAAATCTCCCGCTAATGACCACGAATCATCAGTTAAGCACCAGGTTAGGAAGAGGTTGTCACTCAACTGATTGCTGCAGCCTGTTTGTACGCGCTATTCAAGCCGAAGGTCTCGTTCCCCGTGTTATATGGAGAGCCGAGGGCAGGCACATTGGGATAGAGCTGGATAAGTGCATCCGCTACGTCGGCAAGGGCTTCCGGCGGACCGAAGGCTGGGGGAGTAAAATTTGCGATAATGCTGTCTTTGACCTCCTGTTCCGAGGCGATGGTAGGGGATGTGAAAAGAGTTCCTAAAGTCTTCTCAACACATGAATTTATGCGTATGCAGTGAAAGAGTCGTCACCTTCGTCTAGATTTGTCCCAGCGATGAATGGCAAGCGTGCGAAATGACCTTCTGATAACAGCCGTGAGGCGAGATTGGGGTATAGACCGTGTGGTCCATCAAGGGTCGGGCCAAAAGCGAACAGCTCGGGAGCCTCGCGAATGGCCGTAAGAAGCCCTGCAAGAATGTCGCTGGAGTTCGCTCTTCTCAAACAGTCAAAGGTATTGGAGCTGTGGACTGTGGACGCGCACGAGGGGACACCACCAACGAAGTTTGTCCAATCGTTTTCTCGATGTGCCGCAGGGAAGGTTAAAGCGGTTGCTGCCATTCCAGATTCGAATATCTGAACGCAAGATCAGGGCAATCCGAAATTACCAAAAAAAAAAGACATACTGCAGCACGCGCAAGCTTCTCGATATTTGAATTCAAGAACAATATGGCCATCATGATTGAACCTGCACTTTCACCGAAAACAGTAACCTGGCGATCTCGATATATAAACATGTTTTGCAGGTATGGGGTGATCATACTTTGCTTTTGTCACCACCAAAATAGTGAATGTTGTCTTGGACCCACTCCAGAGCTGCGAGTTGGTCTTTAAGAGCCAAATTAAGTGCTCCGCAGTTACTAGCTGCAATGCAGTGGTCAAGAACTGCTCAGAGACGGAAGTTGGCAAATTTACTCACCTTCCTGACCCTGAGGGAATCCCAGCGGTCCAAGCCTATAATTGAAGTTCACATATATAAGGGGTGTGCCCTAAGGACTCTGCGGTAAGCAGTTGATATGACAAATTGACAACTTGAAGATGCTTACGCGCACAACACTTTGCGCTACGATGGCGCTAGCGTTGTATATAGCTGATGAACCAGCTTGAAATCCACCGCCATATCTTAATGGAAAGTATTAAGGATGGTCGAACATTGACGTTATCATTAGCTTACGTCCAAAATAACTTCAAGGAGGTACGTTGAGCAAACAGATCGTGTTCAAATGGGACTAAAACGACTCACCACCGGTAAATTTGCATTAGATGGCAATCCAGATGGTCGAAAAACGTTGATAGTCAAACAATCTTCAGACATTATAGAGGACGAAACGTTCTGAAGCGCAAATCAGACGTGGATCGTATAGAGAAGGGAAACCGCCGAACAGGTTGGAAGCACGCAAACCCAAATCTGTTGGCATTGAAGTTACCTGCCGGTAACCCTGTCAAGCGAACGGGAGGTTGGAGCCGCAACTGTCCAACAGGAGGTCGAGCGAACGGAATTCCTGTTCCAAAAGCCATCAACCACATCGTCCATCGAAGAATTGTTCCTTACCACCGAAGAAATCCTGCTGAAGTCCCGTTACATCTCTCCCGATTAATGTCGTGTGTCCGATTTTAACCACTGGGGAGGCTAAAGCTGCTGTGCGCAAGAGGAGGGACAGAATCACGGAGAACGCCATAGCACTGAAAGAGGGCATAGTGTCCACGTTCCCTACATCCCCCATCATGGTCCTTTTAATGTCGATTTGGACAGACACGCTGCATTATCTACAGGTCACTGCCAATATTAATGCCATTCAGTGAGACAACGTGATGGTGACGGATGCTAAGGAGATATGCAATGCTGGGATCACAAGGCTACACACGGGGAATATGTACCTTGAAAACAAGTCATTTCCCATGAGGCGATCGTTATTTGACAGTTATCGTCGCTAAAATGGGCGAAAGGGCAGGAATTACCTGAAAATAAACATGAGAGAACACGAGGTTGTCAAGAGCGTGTCACATCTGAGACTCGGTATCATGATTGGGGAGCTTGCTCCTCTATCTGGGCATCCGAAATTGCTATCCACCCCGTGATGCACGACATCACGTGATCCACAAGTTGCGAAACGCTTGCAGCTCATGTAACGTGGCTATGTGTGCCCTATGTCCAAGTTTGGACATAAGGCAGACATAACTTAGGCCCTTTTCGGCGCCTCGGTTAGCGCTAATTTGCCAGAGTTAGGCCAGGATAAATTGCCGTATACGTACATATCTTGGGAGGCGGCCTGTCATGATGGTAACGTTCCAAGATCACGTGAATTGATGATAATTTTTTTTGTCCCTTCGCAACGTGGGATTCGTCCGGCGGCACTTCTCTTCATCATTGGTGACAGTGAGCACAGTGATAGGCCCAAATTAAGATGACATCACAAGGAATTTTGCATAGTGATACCATTTGTGAGTATATAAACATTATGAAGGAAATGAATAATGGTCACCCAACATTGCCACCCACAGCCTGAGTGAGCACAATGTTGGTGTGATGTCGGGCAGCCCCTCACAAGGCAGGAATTGTTTTGCTAGCAGGGTAGGGTTGCGTAAAAAATAGGTATTTTTTTACCGTACCTTTATTTACCAGTAATTTACCGGTAATTTACTGGTAATTTTACTGGTTGATAATAATTTGCGAGGGCATCGACAGTAGAAAATTTTGGTTCAGATTATAAACTGAACTTGGAAATTGAACTTGAACTTGAACCAAGAAGTGAACTCTGGAAATCTTTGCTACAAGTTCAGATTACTTTAGTGGTTCAGATTATATTTTTTCCGAGTTCAGATTGCAATCGATAAAGTCCATGTGATAATGTTGATCAACAGAGCACGTTCGGGCCACTTGTGGGCAATGGTGGACAATGGTCGCTTGATGTGTTACATTCACCATTGTTTGTGTCCTTTGCATGCATGCTGTTTTCGCATCTGGTCTGCTCAGTTCCCATCGTGTCTGCACTGGTGATCTCGCCGATGTTCATCAAGTACTATGTTACTCCTCGCAGATCTTTGTGCCTCCTTCTCATCGTACCCTAGCTTAACCAAGACAATCATGCTAGACGACATTAACCACTTTCTTTGGCTCGTTCACCACTTCCTCAACGAGATCAAACTTCATGTACCACCAGACAGCACTGCACCCCCTTATCGATTGCCGGTCTACATACATCAACTAATTCGGAGTTGCCTGGATCTTGACAACAATATTGTCATTTGCCTGTGGGACGTGCTGAAGGATGCGATATGGGAGGACCCTGAGCAAGACGCGCATGAGGGGTTATCAAAGGATCACATTGATAAGATAGATCTTCATGCAGGAAAATCAGTTCGTCCAGAAGAGGGGCTTGGTGCACAATTTTGATCTCTACTGTATTTGTATTGTTAGAATTGACAGTTCTATGGCAGCATACTACATGTTCTATCCGCCGGTCTCAACGTGCATATCCTGTGGGTCATGTTTAAGTTTGAGGACTCTATCGCGATATGAGGTATCCTTCCATACACTGCATGATGGGATGCGCTGCGCGCTTACTTCATCACTTGCATGTAATGGTGAGTTCAAGTTCTGTATACATACTACAGCCCGAAACTTAGCATGTTCCTACAGCATGTAAAATTAGATATCACCATAACTACTACACTGACAGCCACCTCCACCTACGGTACTACTACCACCGCTCTACAGTCCCACAAAATATCCAGATTGAAGAGCACTCCTTTGTCGATGCAAAGCTGTGTGAATTCTTCACGCATCTATCTTTGTTTGCTTGGGTCTCTGCACAAAATAGTGCCAACATCTTCAATCACATGCTCTCGGATTCTTCAAGTAAATCTGATAAGAATATTTCTTCTGAACAAGTTTCTCGTGTGTTTGTGCTCAATGCCTTGCTACGGGATTCAGCCGAGAATGACGCTCCACTTATCTTGCTTGATACTGGTGATAATGACGAGTGAATGAAGCAGGCCATGGAGCTCCGTAATAAGCGAATCATTGATGAAGGACAGCCGCAACAGATGCACACCTGTAAAATTTGCGAGAAGTTCTTGCCAGGTGATGGATTTAATAATCTTCGTGAGTTTTAGATAATTATGGCGTTCTCTGTCATTGATTGACAACTGGTCAGGTTCATTCCGTGCAGCTACAATGGATGGTACAAATCTTGGGCGCCCATGCTGCAACATGCACAACTGCACGCATCCATTGCTAAAGCATTGTGCTCATTTTTGTGCTGGCCACGACTACAAGAAAAGTGAATGCATTGTTACAGACTGTAGTGCTCCCGCTCAGCCAGGATTTTGAACTTGTGTCAATTCCTCTCATCGAGAACTCGAACAATATCGGAACGAGAAAGGGAAGGCATTCTTTCAGCTTAAACAACGACTCTAGAAATCAAATGCGGCCCATATGTCTGACTCGATGGGGCAGTCAGCAGAGGTTGATGACGAGGATGAAATTGAGCTTACTCAGGACACTTGAAAATCGGATTTAGGGAATCAACAGCCAAAGGCGCGTTTTGGTCGCCGGAAGACACATAATGAGCAACTCGTTGTTGCATGCTGTGGTGTTATTACTGCGCATGGGACAACGTTCGGTGCTGAGTCCATCTCAGGTGTAAAAGTGAGTGTTGATGATGACTTTAAAAGATTCTATACTCACGACTGTGTATTAGGACTTTCTCAAGTCAGTTTATCAACGACAAGAAGACTTGCCTGACGTTATCTTTTATGATAATAATTGCCATCTGCAGTCTCACTTACAAGCGCAGGGGGACACTTTCTTTTCTGATGTTATCCTTCCTGTTGACGTGTTCCATTTCAAATTGAAGCATAAAGAAACCGACGAATTCTGTCAAAAACATTGTAATCCCGCACTTTGGCCAGAACTCGTTGATGCAGATGGGAAGTGGATATTCAATTCATCCATTGCAGAGCAGGTAAATGTATGGATTGGTGGATATCTTGCTATTGTATGTGACATGCTTCCACATCGATACGACTTCTTCCTTGATGAGATGATCAAATGGCGAAACCAAGTAGTAGTTGAAAAGCTTCGAAAATCGGGTCAAGTTCCATATCATATTCCTCATGTTCCATAGTGTAACATCACGAAAGGCTGTATATAATGCAAGGAAGTACTCTACAATATGCAGAACAGTATCATAATAGTAGCACAATAAGGAAACTAAGGTAACTCAATCGTCATCTATTACTATAACTTCTGTCGGTTCCACTTTAACTTTCTTCTCTTTCTTCACCTGCACCCTGTCTCCTGTCCTCTTTCTATCTTTTGCCGATCTCTTACCAGGAATCTTGCCGTCATATAAATCACTCACTTCTCGAGCAAAATCCTTCCATCGCCCTCCATTGGTGTACCCCACAGTGATGTAGCGGTTGCACAAATCTTTGGGAGCCCACTCCCAGACTCTCAAGTTAATATTGTATGAAGCCTTTGGAAACTTGTCAGTCCGTGCAGATGGGAATGCAACAGCAAACTGATGTTCAAGGCCCCCAGTCATTGTCTCCATTTTCAAAAAACCTTCCAACATTGACTTCACAAACTTCAACGGCCACATTGCATGACGAGAGCTCGGCATCATCTTGTCAACATCATCCCCACCAGTGGTTTGAGTGAGGTCAATGGTTGTGTTCATGCTGGTGCTTGGTGAGGCAGCCTGCTTTGAGTGTTGGACAGCCGAAAGAAGATCATGAAGTGCTTCTTCGATGGGTGGCAGTGAAGGTGAACGGTCATGAGTCATGAGTGGTGCGCTTGAGCTAGTAACATTCTGTTTTGATTGTGACATGGTAGCAGTCGAAGGAGTGGGTGTAGAATGGCAAGATGATTGAGCAGTGGGGGTAGTGCATGAAGGTGTACCCGATAAGGAACATTGGCTAGGAGATGCGGGTGCCTTCATAGAATGGGGGCGAACATTACGAGAACTTTCTTGTCCCTGGGAAGCACTATCCTCGATGGCATCGATCCATCGCATGTGAGACTGGGGCTGGGAAGTAGTGTCTTGAGCTTTCAAAGCGGCTTGAACAGCCTGAGGGTTGATGTCGATGGGGCGTTTATGTGACTTCCCATGCGACAGAGCCTTCTCCACTTCTTCTTCCATTTCTTTACCCTTGGAAACACCCTGAGAACGGTAGAGTAAAGATTCCTGATCTGAGACGGTACGCGCTGTGGTCAACTCAT
The DNA here is from genome assembly GCA_003314665.1 of Tricholoma sp. MG77. Classification (NCBI taxonomy): domain Eukaryota; kingdom Fungi; phylum Basidiomycota; class Agaricomycetes; order Agaricales; family Tricholomataceae; genus Tricholoma; species Tricholoma sp. MG77. Next base: position 4,663 of record QMFE01013528.1, on the reverse strand, counting down.
GGCTTACCCACCTTGTGATTGCTGAAGTTGACGTTTGAGGATCCAACATTTCAATCAGTGTATCTTCCGTTACCCCAAGGGCTCTTTGGATCGCATTCGAACAGTTCTCCAATGAAAAGACAGGAAATGTTGGGCAAAGGACAGTGAATATCTGCGGTTCGTCTTCATCCTGAATGATCATCAATCCATTACTCAATGGCCTGGACCATACATCATATAGCTCACCAAATTCCAGAAGTAGATGTTGATGTTTCACTTTAGTCTCTCCTCCACAGCTTTCTGTAACGTCAGTCGATTCGCTTCCACTCTCCATTCCGAGGTAGTGGTGGTATCTGCAACCTTTGAAGGTGTACATGCATGCCTGGCTTCTTTGCAGTGCTTTCAAGTTTGTTCCTGGTAACGAAGACAACACTTCTTGCAATACTGATATGAACATGTACTGCATGGACGAGGTGGGTCCTTTTTCTGAACGCGACAAATTGGACCATTACAAACAGTACGCGCAGACCCGTTGATGACAAGTATGCGAGTGTGTGGTGGTGATGCAGAGGTGCCTGCTGATGATGATGGTGAAGGAGTCCCCGAAGCAGCTCTTGCAACTACTGTGGCATTCCCATTGAGTGCTCCCAGACCCTCTACATCTGTCGGACCTGTGTTCTCTTCATCATGAAAATGTTCAGTTGTTGCAGTAATGTCTGCGTGATGCTCGAGGGGTGCTTCAAGAGTGGCAGTCGGTGCTGGTGGTATTGTGAGTGCGGGTAAGGGGGCACTGCACTAGAGCTTGAATTCACACGAGGAGTTGTTTTCAGAGGGGTAATGGGGATCTGGAGAAGGTCCTGAAATGTTCTGGGTGGGTTTTTGACTGAGGACACACAATCAGCACTTGGTGTTATATCATATCACCAGCAGATAAAGTGTGATAGATGAGCAGGTGCAGTACACTGGAATTTTGTGCCAGTCAACTTAGGTTTAAGAAACAGCAGTATGGGATGTACCGCTTCATACCAGTGGCCTCGATTCTCTGGGTTTTTGGTACCACGGCAGACACATAACACAACACTAGCATTGCATGCCAGATTAGGACAGACCTGATCACCACGCGGTGCCATGTAATTGACGTCGATGAGCAGTACAGTGAAGCAGCCACAAGTAGTAGTACTCGAGCAGGGAACTGATGTAGGCAGGAGCAGATTTGGAGGCATAGTTGTGCCCATCTCTGCATTAGTAGGTTGATAAATAGTACGTATGGCCACCCATGGCCATCCATTATCCTCAGTTCAATGGGTAGCAGTCTGGTGGCTAATATATGATGACAATGAGACATAATGTAGGAATGCGACACGACACGTTGATGTCACGTGCATTACAAATCTGAACTTGCAATCTGAACTTCAGCATTTTGTCACAAACACAAGTTCACTTTCCCCAAGTTCACTTATTCAGAATCAAGTTCACTTTCTCTCTATAAGTTCAGCTTTTAAAGTTCAGAAAAGAATCTGAACTGAAAATCTCTACTGTCGAAGTTCTGTAATTTGCCTGGTGCATAATTTACCAAGTCACATGCCCATACTCAGGTCTTCCCCTCACGATTCTGAGTTTTGCAACCCCCACCGTCAAGTATTACCATTCTCATGTGTAATTTTGCACCTTCCCCAGACTCCAAACCAGCTGTGGGGAGGTCAAAAATAAATACTTGCTTATGTAAACTTGAACTTTTGAACTTATTGACCTCCCCTAGCGACTGGCACAACTTGTAAATTTGGTTGTATTTGTACTTTGATCAATTTTCAATAGGAAATCTTCTGCAAGCCATTCCTCAATAACCATGCCACATTTTGGCATGGTTGTGCAGTCTATCTTATACTATTAATTGAGCTCTAGAGTCCTACACAATTTATTTATTTTTTGGTTGACATCTGTGAAAGTTAGGTTGACCCCTGCCAATTATGTGTGTGTAGGCAATATCTGAAGAATTAATGGTCATAGAAATAAACTGAGAGTGGCAAAGTGTCAAGGATAATGTAGGTAAGGGTTTCTCAAGCAAAAAATGAGCTCTTGTGGCCAGTAAATGACAATGCCAAGCATGTAACTTCTCAAATTGGCAATCATGATTCACACTTAGTAAAAGGAGCATTCAGCCACCACAAGGGCCCTGGGACCATAACCTCAATGGTTTGCATTTGGAGCCATCACCTGTATTACCCTTGACACTTTGCCACTCTCAGTTTATTTCTATGACCATTAGTTCTTCAGATATCGCCTACACACACATAATTGGCAGGGGTCAACCTAACTTTCACAGATGTCAACCAAAAAATAAATAAATTGTGTAGGACTCTAGAGCTCAATTAATAGTATAAGATAGACTGCACAACCATGCCAAAATGTGGCATGGTTATTGAGGAATGGCTTGCAGAAGATTTCCTATTGAAAATTGATCAAAGTACAAATACAACCAAATTTACAAGTTGTGCCAGTTTGGAGTCTGCACCTTCCCATGCTTGTCCTGTACACCAGTGCTGGTCACTACACAACACTCATCTGTCAATTATCCAAAGATGTTGTAAATCAGCTTGCCAGTCACTACAACGGGTCATTACCTACTTTACTAGAATGTCAACACTGTAATATTGGATCTCTAGAGCTTTGGAGATTACACACCAATGGGTTAATGGTGATTTGGACTTTTCATTGACTTTTTGATGGACCTCAAATTTTTCAGAAAAAGTTCCATTGAAAAAATCATGTGAATCGATCACGTGATATGTTTTACAGGTAAATTACCAGTAAATTACCAGCATGGAATATTTTACCCTAGGGTCAAGTGGCCACATGATGACTGTGACTGGGCCATGACAAACTGTGACTAACCTGGCCTAAAATTAGTGCTATGGCAGGTTTTGCCAGAAACCATGATGGGTTAGTCATCATTGTAAATGTGGGTTCCTGTTACGAACCGGAAAAACATGCAGGACAGACACGCGAGGTGACGCGAGCTGGGAACGGATTGCAACAAGTGTAACGCTTGCTGTGTGAGCGTGGGAGCATGCACATGCACACGGGGAACAAGCGCGAACAGTTGCAGAGGGTGTAGCAGTAGTGCGAAGACATGAACAGAGTTGCGCACGAGATCAAGCACAGAGCACTGATGTGTGGAGAGCAAAGCGGATGCAGAGGTGCCCACAGAGGAAGCTGTAGTAAACGTAAGCCTACTCGTCCAAGAGGGGAGCATACAACAGCTTCGAAGAACTGGCGGACATATGGGCTAATGGCTTCAACCATGCAGAGCAGGCCAGTTGCGCCCTGACCTAGCGACGGGCCCGTATTTCGGAATTAAGTGGAGAGGATGACTAAGAATAAGAGAGCAGACGAGACTGAGTCCAATGATGGATGTATTGTGGCGGTTACACATGGGAACATGCGCAGACAGCACAGGTAACGGACAAGTACAAAAGTACAAGTGATATGAGGAAATATCAAATCGAAGTTGATAATAAAGCTAAAGAATAAGAGTGGGAGCTACAGCTATTTAACGAGCGCAAGGAAGCGCGGCACTCCGCGATTATGTAAGGCAGGTATGGCATAACATAATTGAAATAGTAGTGAATGAATTTCAAATGAATGAATGAAATGAACTAAGAATACGGACTTGAAATAGAATTGCAAATTCGGTTGCACATGGCATGACCCAGGATAAGTGCTAAGCGCGAGGCGAGAGCGCAGCGGAGCGGATCAGATGATGCTAGAGTCGTGTGGTGCGCGCACGGAAATAGGTGGCACAAGAATAGATATGGGTTGCAATGCGAAACAAGGTTATTGCATGAAAATGGATGCACGAGGTGCGGGGAGCTCAGGAGACATGCGGAAGAGGAAGCGCAGCACGTGACACATGCGTGTGGTGCACATGATGACGCTTGACTGCGCGGCGGTGCATGGGGGCGCGGAGATCGCAGACGGATGGACTTTGACCACGGAGATAATGTAGGAGTGCTCACATGAGCATAGCAGCGTGTAGAGAGCAAAGCGCTAGCTGGAACAACTTGTAAATTGGCAAGAGGGTTCTAGGGGGTGTAGGGGATAGTCACAGGTGTGACAGATGTCACGGGGAACATAGGAAAATGCGTGAATCATAACAGTTCCAAGGGTAAGGAGTGTTTTCGTAGGCCTGTTACAAACTGAGATCATGGGGAATGGATGAAGACAGACAGACATGAGGTGACACAGGCTGAAAATGGATTGCAACAATTGTATAGCTTGCCATGTGAGTTGGGAGTGTGTGCATGCACATGGGGAACAAGTGTGAACAGTTGCAGAGAGTGTAGCAGTAGTGCAAAGACATGAACAGAGTTGTGCATGCAATTGAGCGCAGAGCACTGATGCATAGAGAGTGGAGCACGAAGCAGATGTGGAGGTGCTTGCAGAAGAAGCTTGTAAGGGGACAGCCCTCCAGGTACATATACTTCCCTACTTATTGTTTATACTTCATGGGAACCCTTTTCATTCTTTATTATTCTACTCTACTTACCTTTATTTGTTATCATTTGGCTACAGCCCTATTATGGGCAACTGGTAGTAGTAGAGACCCCTTTAATCCATCTAAGAATCACCCCAGTATATTTGCTTTATAGCATTGACTTCTGTCATTACCTAGTCTTTATAGACT